>PYAF01004908.1:672746-690796 GCA_007407185.1 Glycine tomentella
TGGAGACTAGAGATCACCCATCCTTCTTGCTCATTTGATACAATCATCCAATATCATCTTGGCGTCATATTTGTATACAAAGCCTTTGTCACACAGCTTTATTGAGGCCCACTTGATATCCTTCTTCAGCCCATCTTCATATCTGAAATGTAATTTTCAGATGATTTGTGCATTCTAAGACTACATAATCATGTTCAGTTTTGATTTTAATCATGATTTTAAAGTTATTCCATGGAAAATGTGCTTGTTTAACATCTGTTTTCATAAAAATTTAAAATTCTACCGTTCAGTCCTTTGTGTTAATTCTTTCAAAAACAAACAAATGAAAAGAGAGTGAGAAATAATAAATCTAGCAATAACCAAGATCAGCCACTTACTCTTGTTTCACATTGAATTCTGGATAATGAAGAGCGAAATGATTAGCCATCTCTTCTAATGAAATATATGAACTTGCACACAAGAATCTTCCACTGATCGAGGTGCTTTCCATGCAGAAAATATGAGCTTCACAGACGTCATCAATGTGTACAAGTGGAATTTTCCCCAACAATTCCTTTAGGAACTTGAGTGATATGTACGCCCTTTCATTTTGCATGATCTGAGCGATACAAACTACTCCGCTATCGGGTGTAGAAGATAGAAGGGTATCACCTCCCACTAGTCCACATGGGAGTGTTACCACCTCCATTCCTCCACCATTTTCTTCGTTCCCGTAGCTCAACACATGTCTCTCCGACAATGTCTTCGAATAAGTATAGTCCTTCAAATATAAGATTAAGATCAATACAATAATAAAGTCAACATTTGGACATTTGTATCTCTGAATTGGATTTGGCCCTTGTAAAGGAGCAATGGTAAGATAAGTAATTTCAATCAATCGATGGTATTTTAAAACATTCCTAATCTATTATTATTATTCCCGTGCACCTAATATCGATAATGTCAGTAATTGGTTTTCTCATTAACCACTGAAATTACTCACGTTAGAGTAGCAGAATCCCTTGAATATAGATTAAGAAATGACTGTGTTGGGAAATTGGGGTGGCTTCTATCCTACCTTCTAAGATAAATTTACTTTAAAATCTCTCTAAGTATATCCTTAATAAAGCTTATATCCCAGACACATGCTTATCTCTGATGCTAACTACTATTGTCTGTGTAATGTAGTGTGCTCAAGTATGCAAATAAAAAATAAAAAAAATAACGCGGCCCTGATATCTGATCAAGGAGAAGTTGAATCCAAATTCTTTCAAACTTGGGAACTAACCTTATAAAAAGGATCATCAGGGTATACATATGCCAAGGAATCATTAAGAGGGGTCCAGCAATTTTCATCCATTGCATCTTTGAAACCGCTCGCATCTTCTTTCAATGGAGAAGCAGAAACAACAGACGCGGTGTAGATGAGACGCTTCACCGTCCCTGCTCTCAGACAAGACAGGAAAATGTTTTTTGTTCCAGCAACTGCCGCTTCACTAATATCCTTGTACTATATATTTATGACATGACTCAGATACACATGTTAAAATTAAAATCTATTATACGTTGTTTTAAAGAGTGTGATATAATTAAGACTTAAGAGGTGAACCTGGGAGCCAGGTTCATGGATCAAGGGAGTAGCAACATGAAACACAAACTCACAGCCTTCAATTGCAAGGTCAAAGTCATTTGGGTTGTAAATATCAGCTTCAAACAGAGCCAATTTTCCTTCTGATTGTGGAAGGCTCTTTAAGAGGCTCACCTTTGACTCATTCTCTGATATTGCAAATTCCAAATCAAAATTCATACAAATGATAATTATGGTAATAGTAATAGTATACTAACTCAAGTCTCTGAGAGTTGCATGGACGGTGTGACCCTTGGCCAAGAGCTTCTTGACCAGACAGGAAGCTATGTAACCACTAGCTCCTGTGACACATACCTTGCACCCTTCCCCCATCATCCCTTCCCTTCCCTTTTCACGGTTTCAACTGACGACAGATTTTAATTAAACTCGATGCTTCTTATGGTTTGTGATAGCAATTAACAACAATCAAGAAGGAAGAACTATATATTAATGAAAGAACCAACGGCAATTCGAGGATGCCTGCAACTCCAGCAATTCGAGAGATTCCTAATTAAAGAGTTCAACAATCCAATCCTACGATGGGCTTCTACAAGATAAGGCCCATTATTACAAGCGGTCCAATAACATAATCTTGAGTCCACCTGGAACCTCACCTTGGACCAGCTGTACCTGACTCATCATGTTCACCCACCGTTCCCTCTGTCTCATGCGGTCCACCGACAATTCCTCTGTCATCTCCTATGTGTTCTTCTTGTTTAAGGGTCGTATCAGTTTGTTTTCCCAATCATGGAATTACATATGAGTGCAAGATACACTCATTCCCCTTTTAATGTTTTTCATTACATCAATTATTAAATTGTCCTGGAATTCCAACCCACTAGACTTTAGGCCAAGCCTAGTAATAAATAGAGTTAAGCTAGATTTTTTTTTGTAACTACATTACTGGGACGGAATATATACTGACATTATCCGTAATTAATTTTTATAGAAAAATTTGACTAATTATCATTAATAGAATTCTATCTTTTTAATCAATTTTTTTTTTCATCTACAAAATTCAAACCAAAATCTTGCTTTAAGAAATCGGTAGAAACAACTAATTGGTTTTAGGCCTAGATACATGAAGTCATACGTTGGATTCAGTTTATACTGATTAACATAAAATATAAGACCGGATCAAGATAATATAAAATTATATTTAACATTAAACGCATCTGTTGGATGCAACTGCATGAGGGTGCAGTTCTTTTGAACTGCACGTTAGCATAACCCAATAAAAATGAACTGATTAAATGAATTTTATTTTATTTACTAGTATATTTTACTTTACCTTAAATTTAGAAATTTGAAATATAATATTTTAATATAAAAATATTTAAATGAAAAGCCGGTCATCAATAGTCAACATTTTTGACAAAATAGACGTAGAACTGTAGAAGTGCCACTTGGAGGAAACAAAATCTTGAATCACCTCACCATATTTGAATTGGTCATTTGAATTTAGTAATAAACAAAATCTTAATGGACAACGAAAAACACATATATGCATAAATAATTCGCATGGCCGGAGGCTGAGTAGTTTTTTATGCCTACTGTAATTCAGTAGCAGAAACAACAACCCACAAGTACGGGTTGCAATCTGCATTGGACTTGATTTCGGAAGCAACACTGGCCGTGTAGTTAATTACGTAAGCAAGAACAACAATTGATCCTTAAACAAGAATAACGTTTCATAATGTATAGTAACTCCCAATCCTTATTTTCTAATTAATAGTATTATTTCTAACATTGAATTCCCTTTTCCAATTGATTTAATTTAGAGAACTAATATTTTTAATAAACAAGACAAAAACAATAGTAATAACAGTAAGATAGAGAAAAGAAAGAAAAAAAAGGCATACGCCTATTACAAGCAGATATAGCAATGGTGTAGATGGAAACTAGAGATCACCCATCCTTTTTGCACATTTGATAAATTCATCTAATATCATCTTAGCGTCATATTTGTATACAAATCCTTTGCCACGGTTTTGTTGAGGCCTACGTGATATCCTTCTTCAGCCCATCTTCATATCTGAAATGTAATTTGCAGATGAAAACAGTTTAACAATTAACTAAAAGGAAGAAAATTTTATTAGTGTATTCAAATCTGCATAATGGTCAAATTTGATTTTAATCGTGCTTAAAGTTACTCCATGGAAAATGCGCTTGTTTAACATCATAAAAGTTTATACCATTTAGTCCTTTATGTTGGTTCTTTCAAAATCATACAAATGAAAAGAGAGTAAGAAATAATAAATCTAGCAATAACCAAGATGAACCATGCATGAACTTCACATTGAATTCAGGATAATGAAGAGCGAAATGATTAGCCATCTCTTCTAAAGAAATATATGAACTTGCAAATAAGAATCTTCCATTGATCGAAGGGCTTTCCATGCAGAAAATATGAGCTTTACAGACGTCATCAACGTGTACAGGAGGAATTTTCCCTTACAATTCCTTCAGGAACTTGAGTGATGTGTGCGCACTTTCATTTTGCATGATCTGTGCAATACAAACTACCCCGCTAATGGGTGTAGAAGATTGAAGGGTGTCACCTCCCACTAGTCCACAAGGGAGTATTACCACCTCCATTCCTCCACCTTTTTCATGTTTGCCGAAGCTCAACACATGTTTCTCAGACAATGTCTTTGAATAAGTATAGTCCTTCAAATATAAGACCAATACAATAAAGTCAACATTTCATTTGGACATTCACAACTCTGTATAAGATTTGACTTTTTTCCCCCCAAAAGCTTTAACTTTTCTTAATTCATATTCATGTGAGATATTAACCTTTGTTGACATAAAGATTAAAGGAGAATTAAACTTAAAATGGAATATTTTTTCAATAAATAATAATAATTTAATGTTAATAAAAAAATAACAAATTAAAATATTACATTATTTAACAATCATAAAAAAAATCAATTATACGTTGTTTTAAAGAGAGAGGGATATAATTAAGACTTACGAGGCGAACCTGGGAGCCAGGTTCATGGATCATGGGAGTAGCAACATGAAACACAAACTCGCAGCCTTCAATTGCAAGGTCAAAATCATTTGGGCTGTAAATATCAGCTTCAAACAGCACATTTTCCCTTCTGATTGTGGAAGGCTCTTTAAGAGGCCCACATTTGACTCATTCTCTGTATTGCAAATTCTAAATCAAAATTCATAAGACAACAAAATTACCAGGCGTATGTATAGAGAGAGGAATTAAAGAGTAGTAACTCGAGTCTCAGAGAGTTGCATGAACTGTGTGACCCTTGGCCAAATAGCTTCTTGATGAGCCAGGAACCAATGCAACCACTGCCTCCTGTGACACATACCTAGCTTGCACCCTTCCCCCATTACCATTCATTCACTTTCCGCAGATACGTACACAGTACACCACACTTTCAAACTGGAATAGATTTCAAAGTGCATGCTAGTTATGGCCTTATATATGGGTCGTTATCCTGGCTGAAAAATAATGTCAAAACACTTTTTAATGCACTCATTGTTATATCCCTGCAGACTTGAAATGAAATGCAATTAAGTTTCCTTGTTTGCATTGATTGAGCTCACCGTTCCATTGGGGCATTTTCACTCAAATGGGTTAAAAATGAAACCTAATGAATTGGTTAAGAAAATATTCATCAAAATAGGTAATTTTTATTAAGTAGAAATGTAGGAAGCACTATCCTGAATGACAATTAGTATTTTTTGTTTGTCCTAACCAAGATGCATCATTTTGATACATTTCATCCTGTCCACTGGTGGATCTAGAAAAATTTATTTATGTCCGCACATCCAGTGCTGCGGGATTCTGGGACGGCGTCTTCGAATTTTTTTTAAAGAAAATTTAAATCAAGGCTTTATGTACAAAGTTATGAACACGTTCAAAATGTAGTACGTAGTTTTTGTAACAAGATGCAGGATAATAGTTTGGTCAATCATTTAGCTTTCAAATGTGTTTGATTTATTGTATTTTGCATAATAAAGATGTTACGAATAAACTCTCAATGTATTTTGCATATGAAAAACTACTTAAAATAATACTGCATATAAGAAATTGTTATTGTGGAACATTTTGTGTAAAATAAATTATTTAAGATTTATTAAGTAGATAGTAAAATGATGAATTAAAATTGGTTAGTAAAAAAATATTGATTATTATTAGGTAAAATTGGTTATGTATACTAATAATTTGGGATTACACCAATTTTGGGTTAACTAATAAATCATAATTAAAAATATTTATTATTTTGTTTTAATTTAATTTTTTTTAGTTTTTAATAGCTTAAAATTAGTAAAATTTCCCTTGTTTTTTGGGAGAGCATGTTGATTATTGTATACTACTTTATATAATAAAGATTTATTTATTACATAGATAATAAAAAGATTAGAATATAATATTAGTTTTGATTGGGTAAAAATTAACATTGGAAAAAAAAAATCAAACCGGGGAATGTTTATGTCCGTACTTGCAAACATTGGCACCCATATACGTCCGCCACTGATCCTGTCATATATTTAGGGTTTACAAAATACATATTTAATACATTAAATAATTCCATATATAGTTAGATACAATTTTTATGTACTATTTATAGATCCATGCATGTTCCTAGTTTTGATTTTCAATTTTTATGGTGGTAGTAAGCATTATTTAGTACTTCAAGTGACATTTGTACTAGACTAGAGTGAAATATAAGATTTATCCAACCTTGGCTATAGTGAAATACTGGATTCATCCCACTTTGGCTATACTGTTATTTTTGTTTTCTTATTCTTTGGCTATAGTGATTTTATGTGTGGTTTATATGTCTTCTCAACAGAAAATTAACATAAATATAGTACATTCTTGTAAGTTGTAATCTCATTTTTTTTCTCAAACTTTTGATTGACAGTTATATATAGTATCGTGCAGCATGCAACCTTTTTAGGTTCTTGGACAACAATTCATTTCTTAAAACTATGATTTATTAAATTTATTAGAACACTTTGAAGCTAGTTGTAATTGACTAGATTTTCTGTTCAGATTATATTCTTTTATAAAATTTTGAATTTGAGCAGATAATGCTTGTAGATCCAGATAGAGCTAGTGAGAGTTGTAATCCAAAAATTAGCATTGACAAAGGGCATATCTAGTTAAAGTTTTATTTATCTATTGTTCAAGAAACTGTTAATTATGGAAATAATATTAATTCTGTTGCTGCTTTCTTTTAAGTTGTTGTATATATAGTCTACGAGCCAACATCCCATAATCACCAGCCACGAGCCCCTACCAGCTCGAGCCAGGAATTAAGAAGCATGACCCACACACACCATCATGATTCATGGACCTGCAAGCAGCAAGCACCAACCATGCATGGAATTAATCCAAGTCATCCCTGTGATTGTGAATCAAGACCCAAAGTGGTCCAACGCCAAACACCAAATTGGTCATTAGAAAGGACAACATTGGACACATTGCTAGCGAATTTGTTCTATTTTTTCCCCCTAAAAAAATGTTATTTAATTATTAAAAAGATAATTTAATTATAGTTTTTCTAATTTAACTCAAATAAAAATGGATTAAGTAATCTCATCTTAAATAATTAATAGAACTTAGACGAATATTTTATTCTAAAATTCTATTATTAATAATATAACTATCACATTTAATGTATCATCTTTAATTTTTCTTTTATATCATTTATGTGTAAAATTAAAACTTTATATTTGTTAATTAAAATTTAATATTTAAAATTATAAAATATTAAAATCTTAATAATTATTTTTTAATTCACTTTAGGTAAATAGTTACTAAAAAAAACTTTATTTCATACCATTTATATGTAAAATTAAAACTTTATATTTGTTAATTAAAATTTAATAGTTAAAATTATAATAAAATATTAAAATCTTAATAATTATTTTTTTAATTCACTTTAGGTAAATAGTTTTCATTTATTTTACAACTTCTAAGTATAATACTTTAAATATTTTCCAACATTTTCATTATAATTAAATTAAACATTATAGATAAAGAGTATAACTTTTAATTAAAAATTATAGAAATAAAATTACAGCCATATATATTTTTCCTAAGGTGAATAAAGAATATAATGATTAAAAATTAATTATTAAGATTTTAATATTTTATAATTTTATTACATATATATATGTATGTATGTATTTTAGTATAATTTTAATTATTAGCTTTTAATTAAAAATTACACATAATTTATTAATTTTATACATAAGTGATATGAAATATAAATTAAAGATGAAATATTAGATGTGATAGTCAGTATTAAATTTAAAATATAAGATAATTATCTAAACTTTGTTGATTATTAATCATGAGATTGTTTAATCACATTTTTACATGGGATTAATTAGACATCCATTTAATCATCATACTCAAATGATAGGTCTATGTGATAGATATCTCATCATACTAATCCGTGTGATAAGAATGACATGTCAAAGGTAATGCCACATCAACAACTTAACCAATAAGCTTAAAATAAAGCTACAAAACTATTTGAAATATTTATGAGAAGATAAAAAACAAAATTCATTATATTTAGAAGGAAAAAATATTTAATTATGTTTTTCTTTTTGATCTTCACGATCACCTTAAATTATGAGTTTGAAAGAACTATTTTTTATCATAAAATATTCAAATGAAAACCTGTGATCAATGCACAATATGAATACTTTTGACAAAATAATACTTGGACGAAACAAAATTTGGGAAGTGATATAGCATAAATATCTCAATGTATTTATTATTTTTCTTTATCTTTTGTCTAGCACATCTAATAACTCATCATATTTATATTTGCCACTCAAAATATCATATTTATTGATGAGTAAATATTGTTATTGAAGGGTAAATTTGTTGACCTATTTAAAAAAAATGTTATAAAATAAGTTTCAAATAAAATTTCAGAATAAGCCATTTTTTTAAAAAAAGAAAGTAATGTAAGGTCTTAAAAGAGGTTAATTAATATGTGTGGTCTTAAAAAAAGTTAGTTTGATATTTGTTAGAGTTTTCAAGCGCAAAATCATAAATCGAAAATTAACGCAAAAGCAGAAAAATTAAGAGAAACAAAAACACACAGATTTTACTTAGTTCAACAACTAGGATAAATCCTTGTTACCTACATCCAAGGACAAAGAACATGTAGACCCCTTTATTACTCACACCAATATTACAAGAATATTACAACAGTGTTCCTCTTGCTTACACAGCCAAGCTTACAACAGGAACATGACAATAATATCACAGGTAAACAGAAAACAAGATTTACAAGGTGCAAAAGAGAATCACTCTTTACCAATGTCAAGAACAGACATTATCCAACCTTCTACTCTTCTCTCAACCAGTTCCTCACAGAGAAAAGCCTCAAGAACACAAACGGACCAAACCCGAGAGAGAAAGAATCATACCTACAACACCAAACAACAAGAACGAAGAACACAAGGAACACACACTGCTACATCATCACTCTAACTCAAATAGCAACCAAAACTCAAGGTTTATGCAAAAAAACGCAAACCCTAGCAGAGCTAGGTTAAAGAGAAAACAAGAGAGATGAAAAGAATAGAAAAAAGTGAAGCTTCCGGAGTCAATTCTCAAATATGGAAGCGTAAAAGGCAAATAAGAAAGTACAGCTACTGAGTGAAATTAAAAAACCATATATATGCTAAGTTAGAAAGTGAAACTCACCGTTTCACTAAAGGAGCAACGGCACAATGGCTTTTGGGCTTCACGTGCAGGCCCAACAATATTTAATTTAAAAAATTATTAAATTAGGCTATTTAAAGTAAAGTCTAATATATTTTTTCACAATGAAGTAAAGTCTAAAATGACGAACAATTTTTTTCCCTTACTTATAGATCACGGATATTCTTAATTATAAGATATTTTGTTACAGTAAAACATGAAATATTTCATATTTTAATATAAAAATTATATGTAAGTTGTAATTTAGAATTATAAATTACAATTAAAATACAGTATTTATAAAAATATTAAATGAATCGTATTCGTTACAAATTATACATTTGAAAATAAATCACGTCCTATGTGATTAACTCCTTAAATAATCCTAAAAATAATTAAATCGTTTTTTAAATAAAATGAACCAACAATACACATATCCTTCTATTTGGCCTTCTTTTGTTTTGAATAATATAAGTCTCTTTGACATAAAAAAACAATGCACATATCTTCTATTTGTTCCTTGAGCATTTGAAGCTTTCTTTAATTTGCGTGGTATTTGCAATGTACTTTTATTTACACCTGCATATACCTACAAAATGGCTGTATATCATAGTTTTTTTTTGGTGGAGGTCTATCATAGTTTATGTGAATAAAAAAAAAAAAATTCTCCACTGTCAAAGTCAATAATAAATAAATTCAAAATAATGGAAGGGACAAATTTATTAATAACCGTAAATCTCATTAAATAATACTACAGTGGATGGTTGTCATCGAATTTGCAAAAGAAAGGATATCCAGATTGTGTAGATCAGAGCATTGAAGCATGGAGATCACCTAATTTAATAAATTATTTGATAATTAAACAGAGGCATGATCATACAGACATTAATTTCATTTTGAAGTTTTTTGTTTTTAGGGATTGCACCGTGTGCAGATGGTTATTGGTTTCCAAACTTAGAGGATCCGCATGCATGCTTTCAGAATTTTTTTAAGAAATACTACCATCTAAAAAAAAAAAAAAAAAAAACTAGAGGTCGCCTATCCTTCTTGCGCATCTTATACAATCATCCAATATCATCTTTAAGTCATATTTGTAGGCAAACCCTTTGTCTGTCAGCTTCGTTGAAGTCCATTTGATATCCCTCTTCGGCCCCTCCAAATACCTAAAATCAATTACCAAATATTCATCAAATCAAAATTTACATATTTTTTAAAAGTGAAATCAAACATATAAAATTTTAAATAAAATCAAATTAATAACCGTTATTTTAGCTTAATTTTGAAGAATCTAACGTGAAACTAAACATGCCCTTATTGATATTCCGTGTCTTTTTGTATATGCATATAATTGTATAGAAAGTAGTAATAACTTACTTGTGGTTCAAATGGAATTCGGGATAGTTTTGAAGATAATAAGTTGCAATATCTGCGGATGATGCATATGAGCTTGCAACCAAGAATCTGCCATTGATTGTTGGATTCTCCGCGCAGAAGATGTGGGCTTCACAGACATCTTCAACGTGGACTATTGGGATTTTTCCATCCAATTCTTCTACGGTCTTCAACGACTGGTATGTGTCTTCATTGTCTTGTACCTGAGAGCAAAGCACTCTAACACTCGCGGGTGTGTAATTCAGAAGACTGTCCCCTCCCACTAGGCCACAAGCCAAACTCACCACCCCCAATCCCTCGCCATTTTCACCGTTTCCATAACTTAATAACTCTCTCTCAGCCAGTGTCTTCGAATCAGTGTACGACTGAAAATTTGAGAAAAAATATCCAAAAACTGTTACCCAGGACCAAAACACATTCTTTATTTTTATTTTAAAAAACAACTAGAAATAAATTTAAAAACAATATTTAAATAACTTGTTATTCTCATTTACTTTTTTATTATTTATTTTTCTTTTTATTTTTTATCAATTCTAATTAATTTAGGATAAAGGTGTTGTTAGATATGAATTTTTCTTCTTTAATTTTCCTTGTCATATTACCTATTTTATTTAACATTTTTTTATTTTTATCTTTCTATCCTTCTTTGTCAAGAAATATGTTATGAAAATATATTGTTAAAATGATTTTTTTTTTCAAAATAGGAGGTGAGCATAAAATAATTTAGAAAAAATTACACAAAGTCTTCTAAAATAGCTTGAAACACCACCCCGATGCTTCTTTATATTTTTTCCCCTACAGTAAACCCCTCCTGTGTGCGTGGCATTACTTAATTGTAACACTTAAAGATTGAATAACAAAGTTACCCCTCAAAAGTCAAAATTGTTGAGAACCCAACTTTACTCTTATTTAATTCATTTGACCAAATGCTCTCTGGTGAAGTGAAATTCACTATACATGTAAAAGAAAATTGTTTGATGCACAATCATTAATCTATCCAATATTTAAAAAGAGAGATAAAAATAAGAGAATATATATATATATATATATAAGTATGGTAAGATTTATAATATGACAGGTAAAGAGAGATAAAAAGAAATATAGATATTAATTAAATATTTAAAATTAAAAGATATTTATATATCATTACTCATATAAATAAAGAGACATGAGAGACTAGAAGTTCCCCTTGAAAAGAGGTAAACTTAGGGTTGAATAATTGTGAACAAAGAAAGGGACTTTTGGTGACTAACCCTTGCTTAGTACAGTGGATTAGGGTGATAAGTTAAGATGTTTGGAAGATGAAAAAAGTAATTTTAAAAACAGTGAGATTTACTGTATTATTTTTTACTTACTTTTATTCATCTTTTTATCTATCTTTTTTTTCTTATTTTTCTTCAACTAAATACCTTGTATTTTCACTTTATTTCTAACTTATTTTCGTTCATTCATTGTATCTTCATTTCATCCATACCTTATCTCTCTCTTATAGCAATAAAAGAAATAAAGCCCATAACAAATGCGAGGAAATATTGGACCACAAAACGAAACATGGAGGATTGGGGTGGCAAAAGTGCCGGAGACTAGCTGCAATTATTTTGTCTCTCCTTTTTTGTTTATTTAATGTCAGCTTTTGTTCGGAAGCAAATTTTTATTAAAGATCGTGTGGAGGTTTGGCATGCGTGAAATTGTTTGGTAAGGATCATTTATACCTGATGAAGATTCCCTATTGAAAGGCTGAGAGGCGTCCAACAAGTTTCATCCATGAAATCTTTAAAACCAGTGCCGTCATCTTTAAGCGGAGAAGCAGCAAGCACGGAGGCAGTGTAAATCAGCCGTCTCACCGTTCCCGATTTAATACAATACGTAGCTATGTTTTTCACCCCCTCTATTGCAGCTTCACTTGTGTTCTTAAACTACGCATGCCATCAATACTGATCATCACTTCAAATCTTCAATAATATATTTCTAATTAAGTTTATTATTTATGGATATATGCTCATATTGGTGTGTATATATATATATATATATATATATCGACAAATTAAGTTTCGTATATAGAGGTTAATTAGTCGGATCATAAACAGATTACTCAATAAATTGGTCAAAACATAGTATACTAAAAATTAGAAGGAAAGAGAGAAAAAAAAATGTTCACATGATCATCGCATTGATATTGATGTTTATTTAACTGACCTGAGAATCCAATTGATGTTCAAAGGGAGTAGCAACGTGAAAGACAATCTCACAGCCTTGAATTGCAGGCTCGTACTGGTGTGGCTTATATATGTCTGCTTCAAATAGCACCAGTCTTTCATCATTAGCATGAGGCAAACCTCTCAGAAGGCCTATCTTGGACTCGTCCTCTGCAATGAATTAGTCATGAATTGTTCAATTAAGCGTAAGACTTGGAAGTTAGCTAGGTGAATATAATGGTTTTGTTATTACTATAGACTAAATGTATATTATATTACTCATATTTATTAAATCACAAAGAACAGCCGACGATATATGCAAGGGAATTGTTGGAGATATTAAAGAAAATAAAAAGTTATATAAAAATATTAAAATTGGAGGAATGAAGGAATAGCAGAGAAAGAAAATAAAAAAGAGGATATATAAGGAAATTAATTACTAAAGTTTCTGAGAGTGGAGTGGACGGTGTAGCCTTTTTGCAGAAGCTTCTTGACAAGGCAAGAGCCAATGTAACTAGCACCGCCGGTCACGCATACCTTGCACCTACTCTCCATATTCTCTCTCAATTCCTTATCTTTTCCAAACTCACCTTCTCTCCACACATTTCTAAGGCTCCGCACCTTCGACGTACCATATATATATATATATATATATATATATATATATATATATATATATATATTAACATCATCAACTGCCATGTTATCTTTTACAAATATCTTTATATCCACTCGTCACTCCGCTATATTTCTAATTAATACATTCTCTGAGATAACTGTTATGTAAGTATGAATTGACTTATTCAAAAAAACATATTTAATTCAAAGTAATTACTAACTTTTGCACATTTATATAAATAATTTAGTATTATTTATAATTTTAATTTATACTAAAAATTTATTAAACTATTTCTAAATATTGGATAATCGTACGTGTATATATTCTTTAAAATTAATTAACATGGGTGCAGATTCTCAATATATATATTGCGTGGGGTTTTTTGTTTTTTAAAGAAAGCACGAGGAGTTTTTATGAGAAGAAATGGTTATGGGCATTTGTTTCAGGATTTTTTTTTTCAGAGAATATTTTTTTATTGAGAATATAAAATAAGAATGCTATTTTTCGATATTATTAAAAAATGTATTTGGTTAACTACTAAAATTGATTAGGGGTTACTTTTATCAACAAAATATGTGTTATATATAAATTTTTATTCTTAAAAATATATTCATATTTCATTGAAAGGATTAAATATGGGTAGAATGTGAAATGATATCTCTTTGAAAATAAAATATATTTAAGATTAATTTTTTATGATCTCACAACAAGTTTGTGATTAATTTTTTCAATTATGTATTTTTCAGAATAATAAAATAGTTTGTGAAATAAACATCCTATTCGAAGGGAATAAAGTGTTTGGCATTTTTTGGTTTTAATTTGTGTAACATCATTATATAAAAGAGTTTTAACATTGATTTTGGAGGAGTTTCAACTTCGATTCTAGAACCGATGTTAAAATGGTCGACATTTAAAGTAGACATTTTCAACATCAATTATAAAACTGATTTTAAAAATAGATTTCTACATCGGTTTTGGATGAAGCCAACGTAGAAATGTGGCCAAAATTGTATATTCCAAAGTGTTTTTTATATCGTTCTGAAAAAATCGATATTAAAAGTTGTATACAACATCAATTTTGAATGTGCTTACAACATTGATTTTTTTCAAAATCAATGTAAAAAGTACCTTTATACATCGATTTTGGTCAAAATCAATGTTATAAAGACACGTTATACATTGGTTTTAGATAAATCGATGTTATTTTTTTTCAATTTTCAATATTTTGTCTGTTTTACAATTAATCAACCAATAAAATATATTAATTTTAAATTAAAATATTTAAAAATATTATTTTCATTACAACCTCATTCAATTATCCTCACTTCCTTCTTCTGATATAAACTTTTCTCACTCCCCATTTTCTCTAGAATGAAAATTTCAAATTCTACTCTTCCCACGCCAAATTCATCCATACTCTGTGTTATCTAGTCTGCAGGTGACTTCCCTTATGCTGGGAGATTTTCCAACGAATCAAAACACCCCCATAAGTAATTTGGATGTGTAAAGCAAGATCCAAACTCAACTTCTAACCACAATCCAATCCTTGAAATCCTTGAATTGAATTCGAAATTAGACCTCCATTGAATTATTGCTAAAAAAATGACGAACACCTAATAGGACATTACTAATTTGTGGGCCACTCCTAAATATCTAAAGCCCACTTAATTAATTCTCTAAAAAACAGCAATTGGATTTTGCACTCCCTTATTGCATCTTGTACCTCCCATTTTTTGAAAATTCCCAACCCACCCCTTTTATCTTCTACTTCTGCTTCCTTTTCTATCTCCCACAGCCAGTGCAAGTTTAGACCCTCCCTTTCCCGTTCTTCTTTTCTTCTCCAACTCAACTCAACTCATCTTCCCGCAACCATCAAAGGTCCAAAGCAAGTTGAAATCGATGCCACAAAAGTTCCTCTCCTTCTCTAACTTTTCACTTTGCAGGTACGTTTTATCACATTCCTATTTTGAGTTCTAGATTTGTTTCTCAAACAGGCATTCCATAAGGGTATAAATACTCTTACAAAATGGCCCTTTCAAAAGGAAAAGTCTTACGAAACACCTTTTTCATAAACAAAAATAGTGTTTTCCAAAACAATCATTCCCTAAAATACAAAATGCATGTCCAAAAAGGCTATTATGCATTGCAATTTTTGCCTCTGGAATGGTCCTTACATAAACCAAAATAGTACTTTCCAGAACGCCCTTTATGAAAGACACAAAATACACATCTAGAAAGGTTACTTTGAATTGCATTTGTTGCTTCTAGAAAGGACTTTCTTTAAGCACAATAGTGATTTCCAAAAACCCCTTTTCCAGAATATACAAAATAACTTCCAGAAAAGCTACTTCGAATTTAAAAAATTTCTTTCAAAATGGTCTTTTCATAAGCAAAAATGCTTCCAAAATAGTTATCTTGGAAGCATTTTTTGCTTATGGAAAAATCTTTCCAGAATCTTTTTTATAGTTCATTAAATTTTATTTTGATTGATTTTATTTACGAAAAGGTCATTTTGAAAGACCATCCCCCCACCAAAACCCAACTCCCACTGACAAATAAAAAAGAAAAGAAAAGATAGGGGGAAGGAGACATTTACCTTCACAAGAGGAGGAAGAATGATGAGGAAGCACAAAAATAAGGTGGTGCGGAGAAGGTGGAGCCGCCGTGGGAGTGAGGGCTGTCATCAAGGGAGGAGGTGCCATCGAGGGAGGGGTATCATCGAGAGAGATGTCATTGAGTGGGTGTTAGGGTTGAGAGAAGGGAGAAGACATATGTTAGGATTGGAAGATGTGAGGTTAAAATTTCATTAAGAATATTATTATATTTTCATTGAATAATGGAGGATGAATGATTCAACATGAGGAGTGCAGGATTTAAGTTGCTATAAAAATAAACTATCTAAAAAGCTACTAGAAACTCTAATTGGGCACCTAAGAGTTAAGCTCAAATAATAAAAAGCCAAAAAAATCAAGTGCACGAGCAGCAAGTTGAAGCTCGTTTCTTACCTCAAAATAATCGGAATAGGCCTGAGCTTGTGAGAGACTAAAATGTATTGCTAGCTTTGTCTTATCTTTCCAACAAGACTTGGATCATAAATCCGACCTCTATAACAAAAGTTATTCCCTGCGCAAGATAGCAGTCAGTGGCGGATCTAGGACCCTGGGTCAATTATAACGACTTTGTTTTTATTTTATTATTTTAGATTACTACGTTGTTCGTATTTAATTGTCGACACTGAAATTTTTTTTTTTTATGAAATTTAGAGGCGTAAAATACCATTCTAGTCGGTTTGCTACGTTGAATTAATTTTAACATAATTCATAGTCAGAGTTATTTAAGCATAGTAAATATAACAGTCCATGATACAGTCATCCATAATAGAATACAGACCATCAAAATAAAATGCAGATCACTCAAAATAGTACAGAACTCCCAAAAGCAGCAACAGCAAGTGATATCATCCAGATAACAAGCCAAAACACAGCATATAATTCATTAAGCTCCTCCATAATTAAGCCTTTCACTGTTCCTCTGCTCGCCCAAATACATTGGGGTCATCACAGGTGTCAAACCACAGACACAACTCGGGTAAGTATTTAATAGGCAGGATCAGATAATTACAGAAAATAAAATAAATACATAACAAACTTTAATATAAACAACACATATAAAGAAACACAAGATCATACTTATAAATAGATACATGATGAGTGATGCATGCTCTCTTTATTAAATGATGCATGACTGAGATCTCAGATAATTTCCTCAGGGTACCAGAAGCAACATAGGCCCACCCACTCTAGTGGAACCTCCCTCCACTCTGAGGGTTAAAATTTCAGAGTTTCACCCACTCTAGTGAAACTTCCCTCCACTCTGAGGGTAAAAAGGGTACCACAATAGTTTCACCCACTCTAGTGAAACTTCCCTCCACTCTGAGGGTAAAATGAAAATGATGCATGATTTGATTTTTCTTCCTTTTAGTTTCTCTTTTTCATTTTGTTTCTTAAACCTCATATCTTGACACTATAACTTTTAATCCTCCATCAGTCTCATAGGTAAGTGCCCATAATTTTAAAGAATCCATCTTAACAATATATAATCCCAATATTTAATCACATATTCATGATTTAATTTCTAATAGAGGGATGCATAGCAATTATATCATAGCTCAACATTAAACAATTAAATTACTAAACAACATTATTACGTTGTAATATTAAAGTTTCCAGCAACATACAGAATTACTCGCAGCCATTAAATAATATACAAATTACAGCCATGAATATTATACAAACAGCAAGTATAATTTCAATAAAATAAAACAGACAGCATCTTTAGGAATTCATTTTAAATACAGCATCCCACCATTAATTCCAGCCACCCAATAAGTCAATCAACATCCAAATAACATATCCAGCACCCTAACCGAATTACGTAATAACATACAGCTAATTGAATTTTTAAACATCAACCGAATAAAATACAAATTTCAACCATAATTAAATCATTAGGCAGTAATTAAATAAAATA
>PYAF01004908.1:715153-730186 GCA_007407185.1 Glycine tomentella
AACCTAATATTAGTGTATCTGATGAGTTGTCCAAAGACTTGCATGTTGCTTCTGATGACTTACCTAGTGTTTCTGATAACTTGCCCATTGCCCTAAGAAAAGGGAAGAGGTCTTGTACCAAAAATTCTTGTTCTTCTTGTCCAGCTTGTACTAAATATCCTATCTCGCAGTTTGTCTCTTCAGCTAAACTTTCTATGCAACACAAAGGCTTTATTTCAGCACTAGATTCAATCTCTATTCCAAAATCAGTAGATGAAGCATTAAAAGATGAGAAGTGGACTCAAGCCATGTAAGAAGAGATGAATGCCTTGGAGAAAAATAACACATGGGCAGTTGTTGATAGACCAAATGGAAAGAAAGCAGTAGGATGCAGATGAGTTTATACTTTGAAATACAATTCTAATGGTACTCTTGAAAGATATAAGGCTCGGTTAGTTGCCAAAGGCTACACTCAAACCTATGGTATTGACTATGATGAGACTTTTGCTCCTGTTGCAAAAATGAATACTGTGAGAGCCCTCTTATCTCTTGCTGCCCATTACAACTGGGATGTCAATCAGTTTGATGTGAAGAATGATTTTCTTAACGGTGAGTTAGAAGAAGAAGTCTATATGGAAATTCCACCTGATTTTGGCTCGATGGATGGAAGGAATAAAGTTTGCAGGTTAAAAAAAGCTTTGTATGGATTGAAACAGTCTCCCCGTGCCTGGTTTGGAAGATTTACTAAGGTTATGATAGCCTTAGGATACAGACAGAGTCAAGGAGATCATACACTGTTTTTCAAACATTCCCAAGATGGGAAGTTAACTGTACTCCTTGTGTATGTTGATGATATTATTATTTCAGGTGATGATATTGCTGAAAAGAACCTTCTACAAGCACGACTGGCCTCTGAATTTGAAATAAAAGATCTTGGAAGACTGAAATATTTCCTAGGGATTGAGGTAGCTCATTCAAAGGAAGGAAATTTTGTTAGCCAGAGGAAATATGTTCTTGATCTTCTCAAAGAAGCAGGGAAACTTGGGTGTAAACCCTCCAGTACTCCCATCGAGCAGAATCACAAGTTAGGTTATGAGGAGGAGAGTTCTCCGGTTGATAAAGGACAATATCAAAGGTTAGTTGGGAGACTGATTTATTTGACTCATACTAGACCGAACTTAGCTTATGCCGTTAGTATTGTGAGTCAATTCATGCACAATCCGAAAGAAAAACACATGTAGACAGTTGGGAGAATTCTTTAGTATCTTAAAGCCACTCCTGGTAAAGGACTGTTATTTAGACGTGATGGTAATCTCTCCCTCGAAATCTATACTGATGCAGATTATGCTGGCTCTGTAACTGATCGTCGATCTACCACTGGTTATTGTATGTTTCTTTGTGGTAATCTAGTGACATGGAGGAGTAAGAAGCAAGATGTAGTTGTCAGATCAAGTGCAGAGGCTGAATTTCGAGCTATGGCACAGGGTGTTTGTGAATTACTTTGGTTGAAGATTATACTTGATGATCTTAAAATAAGATATGAAGGATCTATGAAATTATTTTGTGATAATAAATCTGCCATTTGTATAGCTCATAATCCTGTTCAACATGACCGAACCAAGCACATTGAGGTCGATCGACACTTCATCAAAGAGAAGCTAGATAGCGGTTTGATCACGACTCCATATATTCCTTCTGGACTTCAAAAGGCAGATATTCTGACCAAGGGACTTTCCTCTGAAAGATTTCAAGAGCTTACTGGCAAGCTGAGAATGATTAATATCTATTCCTCAGCTTGAGGGGAAGTGTTGTAAATAGATATATTTTAGATAGATATATTTTAGATTTTATCTTTAGCTATTATCTTTAGTTATTATCTTTAGTTATCTTTAATTGTTATCTTTAGTTGATAGTTATTATCTCTAGCTATTATCTTTAGTTATCTTTATCTTTAGTTGATCTCTTTAAATAGAGGCCTCTGGTATCACTGTAATACACAATTCATATTTATAAATTCTTATTTTTTTTAAGTAGTTCCTTAGGGAGTTGGATTCACAGTATCCAAATTTGTCGATGATGATAACAGGCTCCAACATCTTTTCTGGTCTGATGGTTAAAGCCAGATGAATTATCAGATTTTTGGTGACGTACTAGCATTTTATACCACTTATAAGAAGAATAAATACTTGTGTCCTTTTGTGGTGCTATCTGGTGTTAATCATCATAATCAGACCATCGTTTTCGCCACTGCTCTTGTTACGAATGAGACAGAAGACACATATGTATGGTTCTTGGACCAATTTTTGCATGCAACAATGAAGGGAAAGGCTCCCTGTTCAGTTATCATGGATGGTGATGTTGCAATGAAGAACGCGATCAGACATATATTTCCAAATGCTCATCACCGCGTATGTGCGAGGCACTTATTGCGAAATGCAAATAGCAATTTGAAGAACACCGCAATTTGGCCATATTTAAAAAGAGTAATGCCAGGCGACATTGATGTTGCAAAATTTGAAGAAAGATGGAGTGAAATGGTGTCCACCTTTGGGTTACAGGATAATAATTGGGACCAAAGAATTATATGAGAAAACTATTTCGTGGATATGATGTTACAAATAGGGTCCACCTTTAGTGTAATGTTTGGAATTCCATTATTTAATCTGGTAGTTAAACATAATATATTGATATAATTGTGGATATGATGTTAGTATATTGATATAATATATTGTTTGAAACATTTGAAGGTGCACCATCAACCTTCGTGTGGCCATACAATATTTCGACGAAACCTATGAGACACACGAAAGTTAGTGACAAAACAACGATAATTTAACGAAGGGTAACTTAAACTGTGGACATGTTACTCACATTTTCTCCGACACCTCTCCTATAGTTGCTCGTGAAAGGTTTGACCTCCTTTGCTTGGTTTTGCAGGTCTTTTTTGTCGTCAGTGATGTTCGGCGTGTGGACTCTCCTAGACGAAACTCTCGTCTTGTTAGTGTTTTGACGAAAAAACTTACCACTTAAGCGATTTATTGTTGAGTTATTCATTTTATCATCGTCGTCTTCATCAATATAAATAGTTTCAATGTCCTTAAGATTTTTATCCAGTGCCCTTTGCATCAAAGAATCATTTGACTTGTCTCGTTTTTGAACTATCGAAACCAGAATCCTTCTCGTTCTCCTTGCACTCCATTTGGAGGGTACTAAAGGTGACACTATTTCGTGCACATTCTGGCGTTTCGTTGGTGGATGTGCCATCCTTTTTCACATACCCAATAAACATATCGATTTTACTACCCAGATCCTGTGTATGACAAAAAAAAAATATTAAGCACATCTAAAAAACAAATATCAAGAGTCACCATGCCACTAGTCGAAGATATTTTTTACAAATGAAAAATCTTTACCCGGGAGGGCTAATAACAAATTAAAGATTTCGCCTTTGTTATTAATTTTTAAGAGATTAAGGAACGCATATTCAATAGGGGCCATAAACCTTCATGAAGTATGCTCTATAGAGTGCAACGAATTTCTGTATTCTCGTTGTCAGTGTGGTCTTCCCCAATTCTATCACCTTTTTTCGCCAGTGAAATCTTCGTGACGACGACAATAACAAAAGAAAAAATAATTTTTTTAGAATGCATTATATAAGATACTGAGATATATAACTTCACCAGATATCAGAATATACCTTGTCGTGGTCTTCGGTAGAATGAACTTCTATAGCCGTCGCTGAAGCCTTCCCGCCATGTGAGTTACTGCTTCACAACATGAACAACCCTCGTTACTTTTCTATTAAAATAATAACCACTTTGGTGCACTTTCATTCGTTATTTTGTTAAGGGTGAGGCTCCTACCCATTTTGGACTTCAGCAACAGTAGCATCGCACTCCATCTCCATTTCCAGTACCATCTCGCTATAGAGGTCAGTAACTAGAATTCGGAAGATTTTTTGGTTGGTTGTGGGTGAAGCTTATATACACTCCTTCTATATGATTTTAATATAATATTTAAATTTGATTGATGTTTAACGGTAGATGCTAAATTGTGATTTTAGATTTTTTGGCAAATTAGAGAGGATTAAGAGTATTATGTAGGATTAAAAGATTTCTTAACATCTTTTTTATTTTTTATTTTTGATAAATTTCTAGATAAATTTTAGTGAATTAAAATTTTAAGAGTTATTGTGAAAAAGTGTATTAATAATATTTTTCTAATTTATTTTTTTGAAATTTTTGTAAATTTTAAGAGTTTTTATGAAAAAACTAAATCTTCAATATTAAGATTTTGATGAATATTTTATTACTAGATTAAAAAAAATTAGATCTTTAAAGTTAAGATCTATTGCTACACATTTCATTTGCATTAAATGTGGGGTTGTCATGTCCAGACGTTGATAGACCAACCCTAATGAGGTCTCTTTTCACTTTAAAAGAAATCATTGAACCCCATTTATTAATTTTCTCATGTTCGAAACATCTATTTAATACACATGTGTTAATAGTTTTTCTATGCATTATTTTAATATACTTTAAAAAAATCAAGCAGACGAAACATGTAGTCAACGTGACTTTATACAAATTACAGTAAAAGCTCTGGCTATTTTCGGCAGCACAAACGGCATTAGGTTGGTTCTGCATGGTATTCTGGTACATTTTTTGCATGGCGTAAACGTAGAGTAGCGACCATATTCATTTCAACCATCAAACCTGGGTGATTGGTGATTGGTGAAATGAAAGCGATGTTCGACTCCAATAATATACTTCTGATGACTGATGCTACCTCATTGTGCAAATGAAATAGTCAGTTTTGATAGGGTTCATGCTGCAAGCATGAAAAAGTGTATGTCGATCTATGGATATGAGTACGCGCTGCGCGCACATGCCTGACATGTTGATATTCTGTTGCCTGTGCGTTGAAATGGAACCAATTTCGAAAGTCAGATCTATGATTTGTTAAATAGGGCTACACATCATGAAGGAATCAATGAACACTGTCAGGGAAGGTGTAACCACTACCGTTGGCAACCACCCAAATAATTTCAGGTTTTAACGAGGCTAGTTTGTTAATAGCATCCAACGGTAAGACAATATCGTCAACCATTAAATCAATAAGTCACCCTAGACCTTGTTCCTATTTCACTTTAATTATTCTTATATATCATAGAAATATGTTTAGGATTATTGTAGCCATCATATTTTAACTTCTGGATACAGTAGTAAGAGCACACATTGGCCATAGATATCTAAATAAACAACCAGATATATTTTAACTTTTGAAATATTAAGAACAACTACATTTGCAGAATGTTATGCCTCATTAACAACGACTCTGATAGTGGTTGATCCATTGATTCTCATAAATTTGACTATGTCGTTCACCACCAATTGGTTCGTTAACATGAACTGATGCCATTCTTCTCCAAGCTGACATATAACCTCCATGTTGGGATTCCATGTTAAGGTCCAAAATTCATGGTTTCCATCTGGCAGCAGCACCACAACATGTTCTGGCGTTTCACTGAGAATATAATGTATAACATGCTCGGGAACAACCTGTTTACACACAGCTCAGTTATGCATGTTAATGGATACAGTCTTAAGCTTCACAACATTATCATTTAAGGTCGTGGATGGCAAAATACCAATGCTTCGTTGTTGTTTCCCATAGTTTCAGTGATTGTAGTCTGCCAAAGTAGCTCCTTATCAACCCCATCTTCTTCATTGATTAACTCTTCAAAGTTGTTAAAAACCATTGAAAAAGACCGATTCCCAAGGTAAGTGAACTGAAGTAAAACTGTGTCCTCAATCTGATAGAAACAGTCGTATATCAGCAAGACCTTTAGTTATCCCACTGACCGTGTCGTTCAAAGTTGCATGTGAATGCTCCATGTTCCTCACCTCGAATGAATATTTGATCAGCAATCTGGTATCCCCAACGTCTCACAAATCGACGTGGGATAGTGACGTAGTTCTGCAGATTAATAATAAAGGAAAAATTCACTTATAATGGTAAAAAATGTGTTTAATGGATCCAAACATTATCAATGAATCATTTAGAATAGCATTCAAACAATAACGATAGAACAATGTTGTGATTATATTATCTGGGTAAATATAAGTGACACGACAATTAGGTTTACCCTATCCGCGTGTAAGAAGGTACTAATCTTCATGTATGCTTCCATCCTGCACTCTGGTAACATAAAAACAAAATAAAGTTCGTAAATGGAGTTCAAAAACAACAACGCAAGTAGCATATAACAGACCTGTAAGGTGTGGAAGGTGACTATGCTCACTATAACCACTGACACGAAGACGGGCACAAAAGGTTCGGTTTCAGCAAGGGCCCAAGGTTTGAAAGGCCACTTAAATGAAAAGTGAATATGGAGTCTCCTTTTATAGGGATTGTGAAATATTTTGTAATAAAGAAACTTTTTAACACTTGTACTTATAAATATTTTATTAAAATTTGATGATCGAACGAAACATATATATTTAATGGTAACTAGTTTAATAATTATGCATTAATATTAATATTGTAAAATAGTTTTTTACATATTTATTTAATTATTCATTATAATTTAAATTATTTTATTATAATTATTTTTAAAATTAATACTGGAATAGTAATTTAAAAAATGTCTAATGTACTGCGTAAACTGGAAATTCATTCTTTACGCATTAATTTGACTTAGAACCCAATGGGTCATATTACTATCTGAGCAAGATTTAGAATTACTAATCATTACAAATCCCAATGCATCTAAGCGACTAAGCCAAATTAAGATGGTAGTTTTGGAGTATTTGTTTTTAAATTTATGAGAATTATAAGCCATCAAATATGAAACGTTGAACATTTTTAAAGGTAAAAAAAATTAAGTACAGTATTTAAAAACAAGTAAATGATTAAGTAACGAGTGTTTGAAATGTTCTTAGTTGTGCTGATTGAAAAAAAAAAGATCGAAAGGAATTTGCGTAATTAGAAGAAGCAGTAGTTAACATTAAAGGCTTACATTTAGCTGTTGTAGGGACCAAATGCTTCCTGCCTTACCTTTTAATCGGAAGGAAAATAGATCTATGATAAGTATAAGTTACGTAGTTAGCCAACTTAGCCTCATCAACGAGCTCATCATGGTCCACATTTTAGTTCTTTTTCATGTTAAGCGATAATATTTTATATAGAACGACTCTCAATTTATTATTAGGCTGAACAATAGTATTTCTTTGACATAAATATTGTCGTAGACAATATCCATCATAAAATTGGTCATAAATATAATATTCTGTTTTAGTCTCATAATCCTCTGATGTGCCGTGCTCTGCAAAAAATAAAAACGAAACCTCAAAAAGTTCAAGGCCAGCTCATAGCCTCATACAGCCATACATTCTTTTCATTATATTTGAAAAAAGAAAAAGGATGGAGGCAAGAGGCATTCTGATATGAATTTTATTCGACCCATTCATTGTGTTCTTCACTTCTTCTATCTATCTCCATCTGACTATCTGGTTGGATTACACTAGCAAGTAGCAACCCTTTTGATTTTATTTTTTTCCCTTTTCATTGTCAGTTCAGTTGGAGGGATTTGATAGCTTGACTGTACGAAAAACAAGTTATTTTCCACCTCATTAAAAATCCTAGCATTCCATTGTGCTTTTCGTTTCATTTTTCTTTTCTTTTCAACAATTTGACAAAAAAATAGTTTTCCTTTTATATAAATATACAATAAAAACTAATTTTTTCTTTATATAAAAAAATTAACAAAAAAAACAAGTTATTGTTGTCTCAATTTTTAAATTAACACAACCAAAACAAATTTCTATTTTTATTAGTTATTTTACAAAAAAATGGAAACTTATTTTTATATGAAAAAAAAAAGTGTGGAATAAGATGGGCCCATGCAAGACCACGCTGTCAACTCAGATTTGTACCCTGATTTTCATTTTCCCGTTTTTCTCTTTCCCAAAAAAATCACATATAATCAATCAATTTACATTACAGGACCACTAAGCAGGAATATGGTGGAAATTGTGAACATTGGACAAAATGAGAGATCTAGGTGAATTAACTAAAGAAATATTCAATTTATTAATCTGTCTGCAGTTTGACGTTTCCACTTTCCACCAACGTCAAGTAATATTAAGCGTGCATACTTTAATCGCAAGTAATAGGCATTGGTTATTTTGCAAACCTCAAAATAATAAAGAAGGGGAAAATCGGGGTCAAATATTCTAGAACAGGCACAATGTGACTTACACCTGTAAATGTGATATAATCAAGTCATAAATAAAATAAAATAAATTACATATTTTCTTAATAATAAGATACAAACGTAAAAAAAATTACATATTTTATTTACATCTTATCAAAATGCATGCACACAAGATACAAGAATCCACAGTAATCTTGCTCCAGATCATAAAAAAAAAAACATTTCCATGATTCACGTAGAAATGCATAACTAAAACAAACTGATCAAGGAAAAAATTACAAATTTTTACACATCAAATTCTACACTATGTGCAAGACTTTCCGCATATAACTTTTCCAAAGACTTCCCTTATATCAAGCACCAAACTTCTAATGCAGTTTTTTTAACCTATAGGCGTATAAAAAATTACACATTATATATGTAATATAAAATCAAGTCATGCACAAAATCACTTGAACTTGGTCATACAATGGAAGAATTTCAAGTAATCTTGCAAATATTTCCAGCTTGTTCCGTTATAAGTAGTCCCAAATAATGATACCGAATCAGAAGGAAGGAACAAAATTCAGCATCTCCAACCTGTCGCAAAATCTTTCTTTATACATTTTGCTTATGTAGCTGCTCTAGGTGCTTTCATACCAAATCCATGCTTTACTTTCTCCACCCTGTTAAATTGTCAAAAAAAAATAAAAGCATGGCTTGAATTGAAAAATATCCCAACTGAATGTTCTCAAAGATTAATAAAATCTAATGCAATATCAACAAGAGTAAATTACACTCAACCCCCATACCCCCATGTGTTTTTCTCAAATTGCATCTGATACCCTTTCCTTTTTATATATTACTTTTATCCTCTTCTGTGAACGTCACTAACTGACACCAGTGTTCAGGGAAGGCGGTGACTACGGTGGTAGTGGTTGCTCCGGTGAAAGTGGGTGCGCTCAGACGCAGTGTTGTTGGACGAGGACGACGATGAGAAAGAAGAGATGATGTTGTCGAAGGAGAGGGAGGAGGAGGACAAGGAGGTGATAGTGGTAAGTGAAGAGGGATTGTTGAAGAAAAGGGGTTTATAAAACCCAAAATGTGATTTTGAGGAAAAAGATAATGGTATTTTAGACATAAATTTTCATTAAAAGTCATGTGACCAGCATGTACCTACTTTCTGTTAAATTTTTAAACGACATTTAGGAGGAAAGGACCGGGTGTAATGTGAGTCAAACAGTTAAGAGATTTTTTGTCGGGTGTAAGGTGAGCTAAACAATTAAGGAGTTTTTTGCAGGGTGTAAAAAATAGGGGTATCGGATGCAATTTGAAAAAAACACATGGAGATACGAGTGTAATTGACTCTATCAACAATTGTATAAGAAGTCAAATACTGGAATCATATTGAAAACTAGAGTAAACACCATCATCGCATGGAATTAGGTTTATGTAATGTACATAGAAAGAACAATCAATTTGGTGGAAAAGATAGATAAACTCTTCACAAACTAGAAGCTGCAGCCTGCTACAAAACTGTGCATCCCATCTCTTGATAAATCTATAATGATATGCAAGATGTTGATTGCTTTCCTTCTAACCTAAGAAACCTCTAAACCAACTCAAAATATTACAAAGATTCCACATTTATCTTGGAGACCTCCTGGCTCCATCCAATCTAGGGCCCAAGATGACAGGCAACTGTTAAAATGTAGATTGCTAAGGGAATGAACTTGGCTTTTAGTAATAACTAATTAGTAAAACACTATCATCTCCAAGTATATAACAGGAACATAGTACATTAAAACAAAAAAGGTAGACATTTATTGGAGAATAGAACCAGAATAGGACTTACGTTGGTGCAAGTTTGCCTAGGCTGTCCAGCTCTTCACCTGTGTCTTCATCCAGGACTCTCCCAGAAATTTCAATGATATAAGATCTATCTATATCTGTTGGGAGTCCTCTCCCAGATAGCAACTCTAAGTCTTTTTGGTGAAGTTCCCTACCATTTACTAAAACACCAGTATTCCCACCAGAACATTTGTCTGGCAGGGGATGATTGAACTCTTCTATAAATGGCTGCAGGAGAAATCACCTTGCTTAGTTAAATATGATTGGGCTATGTCTATAAGCATACAACCAACAGATGATGATAGAATGGTATAACTTACAGGAATTATTCCAAGACAAGGCCCTCCCATGACACCCCAAAATCCAGCCCGAAAATCATACCTGTATGGGGGGAAATCTGTTAGTTCACTATAGAAGCAATCAGCAGAAAATTTATAAATTGTTTGAAATTGCAACATAACATTTAATTCTGTCAGTGAACACATACTATAGACAATTGCAATTTAACTGAATCCACAAACTACAACAGGAATTTGTAGGAGCTCTTTGATATCTCAATCTAACACAGCATCAGGTATAAATGGTACAGAAGATAACAGCTGACAGAGTGATCATAAAGCATACTAACCAATAATTTCCAGGCTGGATTGTTCCCGCTAGCTTTTCAGCCTTCTTGACAACACGATCTGATAAGGGCTGCCCATTTACAGTAACACTGATTTTGCTACGCTCATCTGTATGATTAGACCGGGAGAAATCTCGGAAGCTTTTCTTGATAATGTTTGCAAAAAATGATTCACCACCTCTGTTGGATCTAGGATGATCATGTTCTCGGCTAGCATCTCCAGAATCCTGGGAAACCCCAGCGTTAGAATAATCATGGACATCCATCTCTGTTGCAAGTGCTGTCTCTTTCAAAGAATTTTGACGTGATGACATCTTGTCCACTTTTGTCTTCTCCTGCTCTGAGCGACTACTTTGGTTCCCTTTTCCAAACCGATTTACTGCATGGTTATTACTAGAGTAATCAAAATACTCCTGCAGAGGGGAACCAGCAGGAGGAGATAGAGAGTCTGTAGTTGGCTGTTGAATGGACTTAGTGGCCTCGCTTGGAGCAATCATTGCTTCAGGACTATTTTCATCTCCAGAGGTACTGAGAGATGAAGAATGAAAACTTGGCATCTCCCGGGACTTGTTAGAGTTCAAAGCAACCAGAGAAATAGGTTCTCTGTCTACTGAATGAAAATCATAACCAGAATAATCATCAGATGAAAAGTTAGTACCAGTCCTGTTCATGTGACCTCGGGCATGTGACGTACGGCTACTCACAACCTCATTAGAGCTATTATCACCTCTTGAGGGAACTCCCTTTGTTTCTAAATTAGGAGAAATAACCAGCTTCTTATTGATGACAGCAAAGCTGATTTCTGAAGAACAAGCCCCACATTGCACCTTTTGCTGGTGATTTTTCACCAGAACCAATGCTCTTTTAGGCAGTAGCAGCAACTCAAAGCAATTATGACATGAGATGAAGGGTGAACCACCAGCTACGGGATAGCAATGCTGGCTACTACTAGCTAACATTACTTTGCGAGGACGGCTTCGAACAAAACCACTCATCTCAGAGTTGAAGTCACTAGCCCATCTTGCATGTAATTGTTTTTCACGATAAGTCACAGGAGGAATGGCAGTTCTAGAATTATGAACATGTGGACCAAATGCCCCTGGGATCTCATGATGGTATAACATAGGATCATTTGGGGTATCGGGGAATCTGCTGTTAATGAATGAAGCAGGCGGTGCTGGCACTGAACCTCTTTGTTTGCTATCATAGCAATGGAAACAAGAGCAAGTAGGTGGGTGAAGCATTGCATTATGCGAGTATAGTTCGTATGAATCTGGATTATTATCAACATACCGTCCGGGATAGTAGGGATGCAAAAGCTGTTGAGGGAACTGGTGTGGACCTCTCCTCAGCATTTGGGATGCAAAAGGATCCCCATATCGATTTGGATTACGCATTGAAAGAGGGAAGTTGGGCATAGCCATGCCATGACCACTTGCATAAGAATATGGATCATGATGATAATTGAAATGATTGGAACCTGCCACATGCTTATCAGTGCCAAAAAATTGCCTTGAAGTTCTGTTCAGCCCTGATGATCCATCTGAAAACCAAGGATCAGGGCCACCACCATAAGGATGAGGGTCTGGAGGAATCATCCTTTCTTCGGGAAGTATCTTTTCTTTGGGATTGTGAACAATTTCAGAAGACTTACTGATGTGAACCTTTAACTCATCCAGCTTCCTTAGAAGCTCAGCTCGATCCTGCTCAAGGTGCTGAACCATGTTTGCACCATCTGATTCTTTACGACTCCTCCATGATTCTATATAATTACTAGAAAAACTAGAAAAGCCATTTGAAGGTCCCTCGTCAGGATACTTGGGAGTGGAAAATCTCACATTTTCCATATCAGCTCGTGGCTTTCTCCAAAACCCTTCCATCTCTCTTCTTTCTCCATTCGGCCAATTAGAAATTCTCCCAGAGAATTTGGACCCATTCTCACGACCAATTTGAGACTTGGGAGGTTCCTCCTGTTCTCTTCCTATTGTTTTACCCAGTTCATCTTTACTCCTGCTGACATCAACATCATCGTCAATTACCCCTTTCTCACCAGCATCCTCTGGTTGGTTCTGAAACCCCTCGTCCATGTTATCTACTTTATCCACATCCCTAGAGGGAACACTACTGGACTTAGCATCAACATCTGAAGCATCACTGCGATCAACTAAGCCTTTCTCCAAAGAACTTTCAGATTTACAAGAATCTCCTCCAAGTCCAACCTTCCCCTCATCCGACAAGCTACCACTCACATAACCTTTATGCTTCGCTGCAAATTAAAAGCAAATGGCAACTAAAATTAGAAACTAAAACACTTGACCACCCATTTCCAATTTTCCCCCCACAAAATATATGATCATTAATAAGCAAATAAAAATTAATTAAATGTACGAGATCGTTTCCTAACAGTGAAGTAAAAAATGGAAATGCAAATTTTGTCTAATAAGAATGTCTTTATTTGATGGAAGAAATGCTAGAAATTTCGAAAGCTCGTAATAATCAAAAGTCAAAAACAAAAACAATGCGACAAGAACAAGAGAAGAAAAGAGGGTACCTCGAAGAACGGCACCACAGCCACCACATTGATAGACAGAGTAATCAGCGAGTTCGGGAAGAAGATTTTGACACTTTGGGCAACGCACCAATCGCACCTTGTTGGCCGAGTCCGACATGAAGAAACGTTCGTTGAAGAGAAAGGAGAGGAAAGGAAAGGGACTAGTGAGCAAACACTATCAACAAGTTACAAGAGCAGAGAAGAAGAAACATGAGAAACGAAAGAAGCTTAAAAAAGAAGAGGGTGTTTGTTTCTCCCTAAAGTGAATACTTGGCTTCTTGGAAACAACAACAGCAACGTTAGAAAGGGAAGGGTCGAAGGTGGTGATGTCGTTAAACACAACGCTTTCGTTCACAAAGTGAAAGCAATAGAGAGAGAGAGAGAGACAGAGAGAGAGAGAGAGAGAGAGAGAGAGGACTCCAAAAAAAAGAAGAGAAAGAGAGCTCTTTTCTCGCTTTTTCTTTTGCAGCTGCAGGCTGCTGCTTCTTCTTTTGGGTTTACTTAGTATTTTTCTAAGAATCCAAACACCGAAGACAAGGAAAAATAAAAGAAAGGAGAAGGGGGTAACTAATTAAGAATCACAGCGGGGACAAATTTTCCTCTGGGGAATCTTAGAATCTGGGGAGGTTAAATTAAACTCTGAAGAAAGCTGAAATTTCTAAAGCAAAATTACTGAAGGATCCCGAATTTACGAGTATGTGTTGGGCTTTAAAGGAAAAAGAAAAATAGAGTACGAGAAAAGCACATAGGATCATTTTCCAAGGTTGTAGCGTACTGGTCCTATGGCAACTAGGAGAAACAACCAAGATAATTGTGTCCAAAAACCGAAAGTGAAACGACGTCGTTCAGAGGATTCCCCCTTTACGTTATATTGGCTACATGCGTAATTTGTGCATTGGGAATGAACAGAAACTGAAACCGCATCTTGGTTGGTTAGAATGAATGGAAGTAGTGGAACTGCGTCTGTTAGCAAAGATTATTATTAAAGTGAAAGGGTCTCTTCTCTCTGATCATGACACTTCTCAATAGGTGGCTTCTCTTTCCATTGGATTGGAATCCACATTTTATTTACTCTTCAATTTCATTAAGTCGAACATGTTATAAAAAAGTCAGCATAACATAATTACATAATGCATTGTTGGGTTGGGTTGTTTACTTGTAAAACACTTCTTATTGGTATGCGTTGTTTTCTTCCTTTTCAATTTTGATGCAGTCAAAAGAGCTTTGATTTAAAAGAAAAATATGTTTTATGCAATTCGTGTAAATTGTTTTGGGTTAAAAATTTTAAATTTTGGTTTTGGTCTTTAAATAAATAAATAGATCATCTCTTTCAAATTTAAAATAAATAAATAATGTTCTCATTAGCTACTTATATGTCTAACAAAATGTCATGTAGCTATTTCAAGTAACACCCAGCAATGTCTATGTGACATGTTAACGTGTGAATCTAAAATAGAATAAGTTTAGACTATATCTTTGCTAAGATATTTTAATTAGGTTATAATTGTTTTTATTAGTTTAAAAATTGATTTGACTGTTGGATAAATAATTTTTTATTAATTTATAAATATTATTTGAAGTAATATTTTAAAAATATTAGTTTCTAGTTTTTTTTTATATTTTTTTCTCTTTTATCTTTAGTATATTTATCAAATTTTATATTTACTTTTTAAAATAAATCATAAATTTTATATTTTCAGTCATTTTACATTTTTCAACTAATTTGTTAATTTTATCAAACACTTAAAATTTAATAAACTAATTTTTAAACTTCTAATTAAATCTCCAATTAAGTTTCTAACTTTCAACTAATTGTTTCAAACATAATCT
>PYAF01004908.1:736297-759496 GCA_007407185.1 Glycine tomentella
AATAATTACACCAAAGTTATATTAAAAAATGTCCTTTTATAATTGGCAAATATATCATAAAAACCAAAACTCTCTAGATACTGAACTTCAGAGATACATATAATATAATTTTTGTATGATAAAATTAACTTCATATGATATATAAATTTATATGATAAAACTATAAAAATAAATTATCCAATAAAAAATAATTTAGAAATTATTATCCGTTGAAGTGTAAGAAAATAAATGATAAGGATGAAAAATAATTTTTATTACATGTAAATTGATTTTCTCTCTCACATATATATATATAAGTATATTTTTCTTATTACAACATAACAAGCCAAATTGAGTTGTAGTAGTTTTTAAACAAAACATCAACCTATGTTTTATTTAAATTTAGATTAACATTTGTTAACCTGACTATGAGTGGGAAGTGATGACAAAAATGACGGTAAAAATTCTTTTGATATTTTTAAAATTTCTTCTCAGATGATGATATATGATAAGTTGAATGATACCCATAATAACTATCATAAAGTCACTTTCATTAATTAATTGATAATATGACTGACATTTTTTTCTTCATATTATCAGTCTTTTCTTCCCACCCCAATACATTCCATTTTGTGGTGTATGTTAACCAGAATTCAGTCTCTAATTAGTTCTGCGAGTTTGGGTTTGTGAGAGTGAGGCTAAGGTTTTAAAATGCTCAGTGGCATGTGCGTGTATATATGACTGATACACTCGTATCGTACGTGCCCACTATTCAAATGGTGGCTTCCACATGCCAAATTCACTAACAACTTAATTGTTTCAATCCCATAAACAAAATTATTGTAACTAGTTTGTTTGTCTAAGACGCATCCATAACACTTAAAATTAAGAGCGTGCTTTGACAATGACACCAAGTGAACCAATTTAATTATAACTCACATTGTTGTCCATGAGAGAGACATTACTCTTCGTCGAAGGAATTGAGTTCAGCCGGGGTCATCTATTGGAAATTAACAAGATTTCACACACGCATAGTGCGTGGATACTGGAACTTGATAAGATTCAATTACTTTTTTTTTTTTTTTTATGACTGGACTAACCAATTCATTACCACTGAGAGTATTCTCACCAGCTGATAATCTCAATATATATGCAAAACATAATATTTTAATTTTGATAAATATGGATCAGAATTTTATTTTATTTTTTAAAAAAAGAGAAAAAGTACAAAACACGCAACCAAAATGAGCTCAAATATTGTGCAGAATATGTTATAATATAATTCAACAATTTAAAAGACAGGATCAAAGTCCCATGATGCAATGCTTAGCTTGTAACTTAAAAGCAACACATTAAGGATAAAGGGTGACGCACATTCTCAATCTCATCGATCAGTTTGTCTCAATTATGGGAGAATGTGATCGAAAATATCTATTTCATCCGGAAAACAATCCAACATAAAATCCAAAACACCCAGCTTTTAATTTCTTATGCTTGTTCTGTGGGATCATCTTCCTCTTCCTCTTGATCTTCATAAAGAATTCACTCAAATTGTTTACCATGGAAGAGATTTTGGATACTCTTTAGGTTGAAGTTTCTTCCTTTGAATGGTTGATGATGGGGTTTTGGTCCATAAGTGTGATTGAATGGGAGTTGGCTAAATTGATGTTATAGTTAAAATTATTTTTAAAGTGAAAATATGATTTATGTTTGGATGTTTTATTAAAAAATCAAATTAAAAATAAAATTACAGTATAATTTTTTTTATTGAACATAGAAACTACTCAAAATTGATTCAATCCAAAATTAGAATCAATTTTAAATTATATATTCTTTAACCTGAAATTAAATATGTAAAAATTTATCCAATATCAATCCTAGACTCAAAATTAATTCTCCAACACCAAACCAAATACCCACCAAGTTGGGGCCACGCATGTGCCTCTCGGTTGTATAAGCAAGGGAGACCAATTCATGTGAATCATATTACGGGCTTCCACAATCCCATTTGAGAACTGCTTCTGCTTTTTCTTAGAAAATTTCCTCATCTCATGCATCTGTGCTAGCTGGGTTTTCAGAAACCTGAATCCTCTGCAGGTCTCTGAATGCCATAGGTTGTTTCAAGTCTTCCACTCTTATATTATGGTATCAAAGCTTCCCTCTGGCAACAATACAAAATATCATGCTTTTTTGGAATATTTAGATGTACGAGATTCTCATAATATATATTTGCATGGGCACTAGCGCGTGTTCGACTGTTTGGTTCCGGTCCATGAGATAAAACGATGTGAAATTTAGAAGTTAGCAATATAAGCTTTTGCATTAAACATGAAAATACGGTCATTTTGGAAGAAAAGTTTAACAGATCCACACATGCATGTAACAAATTTAGATATATTCCTTTATAATTGCGTCAACCAAAAATGCACTTCGCATCTAAAGAAGGATTCTTTATCAGTAATGTTGATTTTTTTTTTATTAGCGTCTCTGTATTAAATGTTGTATATTTTGTTAATATTTCAAAAGGTTAATATCTCTATTTAATTAAATATTAAAATTCTTATAATTAAATTAATTTAGTAATTATCATAAAAAATAATAAAGAATACTTTATTTGACTCGGTCTTTTAATTTAGTCATTTAGTTTAAGTGTTTACCTTATTCTTTGATTTGATCATATATAGGTGATTTCAGATACATTTGTGTATTATTAATATATAAATAAACACTTTATATATTAATTCTTTGACATGGCAAGTCCCATATTATAAATAGTTACATTGGAGTAGGATTTTACATAGTTTTCTCAATTCTCATCCATATCTTTTCTTTTTTATGTGAGTTATTTGATATGCTACGTATATATGTGGGATGGGAAGGAAGAAAACTATGAAGTGGTCATAGATCTTGCACATGGTCCCCAAATGTGCATCACACGTTAATCAAATATTATTAAATATTTTCTTGTAAATTAATAAATTAAAATGTGTCTCAAAAAAATTTAAGACTACCTAATAATTTAGGGGAGGGAGAAAAGGTTCATTGAATGAGTTATTTAATTCACTTTTGATTAGTCCTATAATGTTATATGAGATTCAAAATTTTCAACAAATTTTATCTTCAATGATACAGTCATTAAGAACTTAAAATAAATCGTACAATTATTAAGAACAAATTATTTATACAAGTAACGGTACTATCATTTCAATTGCTGTAATAGGAAAAAATTATTCTTAAATTTAAGAACTCTATAAACAAGCTTCATTAAAGATAATCTTAAAGTATTTTTCTGTTTATTTGGTATTGTTGTGCACACTTGAGTCCAAAACATTTACATGATATTTCGCCCCCACGCCTGACAATCATGACCTTCAGCTTTTAATACTTCGTACGGGGGGACACACACACATATATATACATATCCATGGTGGTCAGCCAATACTTGTAGAAAGCGTAATAGATGATGATTGATGAGGTTGGCATGTTGGAACTTAAGAAAAAATAAAATAGAGAATGGCAATAAAAACACACAGTTTGAATAAAATACCCTGTCACATTTTATTGAATCACAAATGAAGTCTTTAAATAGGCATTTTACTTAACTGAAATAAAAATTAACTTCAGCTAATCTGAAAGTGAAAGCTAACATGCAGATACTGCACGAGAGAAATTAGGAATGGATAAAAGTAACCTAACTACCGGATTGGTGGCAGTGGATCACTTCTCAACATGGCCGACAGAGGAATCTGCTGCGTGATAAATAAACCATGCAAAGCCAAACATACTTGGACATCGGCTTGAAGAGAATAATGCAGGCTAGAAAGTTGCACAAATTGGTAAAACTAAGTAAACTTTATAATAGATTGTTATTCCCAAATTTTAATTCAATTGAAAGCGGTACTGAAATAATTGTTCACAACATTTTCATTAAAGATTTGCAACACTCTGGTGTTTGTAGGACCGACACATCTTGGTGTCTTGTATTGACTACCAGCGGCTCCTTGTCCTAGGTAATGATCAAGAATCTTCTGGAATGTTCCTCTCCGAACAACTCGCAGTTCGAGGGCACCAATGCAGTTCACTTTGCGCGAACCGATGTAGCCTGCATCAACGAAAGACTTGTCCAAACAGTTACAGCATTCATGGAGTAGTTCTTCTCTCGCTTCTCCGCTGATTTCCCAGAAGATGACATAGTGCCCTGGTTCGTTGGATAAATCAACCTGGCTACTGAAGTCAATTACTTCTAGTTTCTCCTCTGCTAGCAACTTCCCTGCAGCTTCCACGACTAATTGTACATCCTTCTCAGTGTTCTTGTCGATGTTAATGGTGAGCACAAGATTGCTCCTTCGAATAAACTTGAGTTCTGGAGTTGAATTGTGGAATCCCATAACCTTCACCACATCCCCCAATATATACCGGTATAAACCTGAAATTTAGCCCAAAAGTTAAAAATATTAGAATGATGTTCATTGTTGTCCGAAGGAAAAAAAAAGGCTATTTACCAACATTGTGCGTTTATGCTACTCTGCTAAATTTTGCACATTTAATTCGAATTATACTTTATATATAAACTCATGACATATATAGACGCAAGAAAAGATTCACGAAATCATGAATATGACATATACGAAGGTTATATGAGCAAGATTTCCGTATAAAATAAAATATTTACTTTCCAGGATGATTACTCAACTCGATAAAGTGAAGGAATGCAATCAAAGTTGAAAAGAATCAACCTTATATGTATTCATAATTGCGTTTTAAAAAATAAGACAAGTCATGCATCCAAAATTAATGAGGAAAATACAGATAAGATCGAGATCCAATGTAATTGCATGAAATAAACACTTGTAAATGCAAGAATAGTTGAAAAAACCTAAAAGATTAAGTCTAACTTGCAACTTGTAGCATTATGTAAGTGCTACATGTTATATATTTTATTCTGATTAGGTATATGATGTAACTTTAAAAATCATTAGGAAGAAATTTCTCCAAGTTGGTCCCATGAAGGGTCACATCACCAATTTACTTCGTACCCATCCCATAAAAATAATAAAAAGATATTTACGTCTTATGCATATGACCGGGGGGAGGAGGGGGCGGATGCATATGACTATATGAGAAAGGACTAAATAAGGCCAATATATATACCATTGAGCCAGTCAACTTGTATAAAAGCACATGTGCAAATATCATAGTAATATTAAATTTTATATACCCCACACAATGTTTATTTTTGATCTTTTCATATGTAAATTACTACTCATTATCTCATTCATACAAAATCTGAGTTGAAGTTTCACATCGTGTAAAAATAAAAAATTAAGCATCATATAAATAATGATAAGATCTATAAACTTAAGTCTTAAAATGAATTAAAGTGTGATGTTAAATTCACTTATCTAACTGCTCATGATCCATTAGTATAAGTCTATTTGATAAATTAAGGAAACAAGAATTCAGTACCTATTGCATTTGTCATAACAATTTCATACTCTTGACCAACCTTGACTTGAGTCAAGCCCACAGGCTTGGTGTTCTCATGCTCTGAGAGAGGAATGAATTCAAAGTAACCAATGTGAGGAAGCACCACAAAAGTGGCATACTCGGGAGGAAGTTGTGGGTTCACATTTGCTCCTATCCATCCCTCAGAGGATCCATAATCAGCACTCAACAAAGGCAGCTCCCCTGCATAATGCCTCATTTTTTTCAAATAAGGCTCCATCGACCCGGTCATGATGCCATAAATATACTTTGCATTGGGAAAAAGCTCCGGTATCAACCCATACCAGTTGCTCAATCCCGTGCATTTTTTGTGGATAGCGTTGGCTAATTCAGGGTTTGGTTTGAGCAGTTTAGACATCGCCATTCGAATGGAAGGAACGGTGACATTTCTGGTGAGAACCCCTTCTCTGATATCATTGCACAGCTCTTCCCACACTTGTTCAAAGGTTCTAAAAGCATGGACAATGCTATGTGCAAATGTGGAAGACACAAACTCAACTTCCTCCCAGAAAATCAGACCACACAGCAGATGGCAGTACAGTGATTGGAAAAAATCAGGACCAAATATCACTTCATCTGGGCTGCAGCATTGGGATTGGAGTGCCCTCATTGAACACTTGTAACCAGCACTACGGAACACATTGCTTGTGGCAGTTCTAACCGCCAGACCCCCCTTTGTTTTCAACTCTTTGCTACCGTATACAAAACTTAAAGCCTTCCCATTTTTTATAGGAAACTCCCTGCACAAGTTAGAAGGGAGAATTTATAACAATTATCTTTCCAACAAAAAAACAAGAAGTGGAATACCTGTTTCTAAATGCAAAAGAGGTCTGGTATATCTGCATTGTGGTTTCATAAAATTCATCATTCCAAGGTACATACTTTGGTTTCCCCTGGGTAGTGCCAGAACTGCAAGAATATCATCTAAAAACTTCTCAATCAAGCACAATTGTTCAAAATCAACGACTACGATGAAAAAAGAACAACAACAAGAAAGAGAAAAATAAAATTAACTGCACCTTAAGGACATGGTTGTGATGGGTTTTCCAGTGAGAATAGGAGAAGCATCACCATCCATAATTCTGTAGATATAAGGTTCCAATTCTTTGTGGGTGACCATTGGAACACAGGCCTTGAAACTCTCAGGGTCAGTTCTTCCATGGAGACCCAAAGTCTGCAAGTACTCTGCTGATGCATTTTCCTCCAAAATCCTCTTGAGTGTTTCTCTCTGAGCTCTTTCTGCATCCCTTGTCAATAATTCAAACTCTTGTATAACTTCATCCGTGTTAAACTCCTTTACTTTCTCTAACATCCTCACGGCCCTTCAACTGCACCACTGTCATAAGAACAACACAACCATACGGTAATTATTATTACTACTAAAACTAACCATAAAAATGTTCCTAATTTTGAAAGGGAAAGGGGGGAATACCCAATTCAGACATAGTGGTAACGCAGAAAAAGACAAACAAGATTATTCATTAGTAGAGAAAATCGGATAAAGTCAAACAAAAATCTATACTATGTTTTTTTATTTTATTATGCGCGTGTAATTTTTTTAAACGCGTACATTCAATCTTGAGAAACATCAAAACAAAGGGAAAACTTCAAAATTCTGGAGACTAAGTCGATAGAGAAAAGTTTTAGTAAAATAACCAAATTAGAAATTGATGAAAAAAGGTGGAAAGACTAGAGTAATAATAATGAAAATTCTAAGCCTTGATATTTTTGTTTTTCTATCCAAACTGTTGCATCAGTCATTAAGGTCAACTCAGCTTTTGGATAGAACAATCTAACAGTCTCCAACATGAGAAATAAATTTTCAAAAAACCAAATCTAAATAATTTATACCGAGGAAACAGAGAGAAATGTCGACAGCAAAAGTTTAAATAAAAAAATAAAAAAGGTTACATCCACAGTACAAAGGTTAAAAAAATTACTACCAGTACTACTAAGTAACGAAGCCTTAAAAAAAAAAAAGAACCAAATGCACAAGAAACAATGTCAACGGACCCAAAAAGTAGTCCACGACCACGAGGGGAAAAAAGAATAATGGAACGAGAACAGAAAGTGGTCCCTATAAAGATGAGGAGGTTTTGGAATAAAAACCAACGGAACTAGATTAGAAAGAGAAAAAGAAAAAAAAAAACTGGAACGCGATGACAACTAAGAACCAGAAATAAAGCAAAAACATCACCGGTTATCAAAAGAAGAGGAAGAAAGAAAAATCAACGAAATTATTGAACAACAGAAATAAATAAAAATGGAAGAAAAATCATCTGAATTGATCTGGGTGTACGACAACTACATGGCTCAGGAAAAAAAGCAGAAGCAATCAGAGTTAAGATAAAAATAAAATGGTTTTGTTTCTGTGAAAGCAAAATTGAATACCCAGGGGGAGAATCTTGGTCTGTTTAAGGAGTGCGTTGTGTTCGATCTGAATGCAAGTTGGAGAGTAAAAATTAGAAAAGAAAATGTTTGTGCGTGTGACTTGGCACTTTGGTGCAGCAGGGTAGTGGAGTTTAGTTAGCACTGAAGAATATAGGGTGAAGATTCTTATTGGGGATACAGTTAATATATAGGCGTAATGGGATAATGCAATGCAATTCAACTCAAGTGGTTGGAATGCCCAAAGATAGCCCCGCTTCTTGTGAGAATTACGAGTCTTCCGCTTCAGTTGGATTGATCGCGGCACCCATAAATGTCATGTTCCACGTGGGCCCCACACCACAAAGATATCAGTGCCTGGTCATTGGTGCTCCTAATGTTGTTGCATGATTGCCTCCTTTTTGTTTAAAATTTCCTTCATTCATCACTGAAATGCTTTTTTATCCTCTTTAGATTTTTTTTTACTATTAATTTTTATATTTATTGAAAAATGTGTTTCGATTTATTGAAGGAAGAAATTGTAACATCATCCAACATATTTGAATTTTTATACCATGATTTGTGTAATAAGATAGTTGTGTTTTACTGTGAGTGGTTTAATTCAACAGAGAACAAAGGTACTCCTTTCATTTGTGGCAATCACCATAAAACCAAAGAGTTATGTCCAAGTAAATAATATAGAGGAGGAAGTGTTTATCATGTTAACGAGATTTCACTCATTCTACTGATCACCAAAATTGGATTAGTGATCGTTTGGTAAAATATTTTAATTAGTTTTAAATTTTTTTATTGGTCGAAATATTTATTTGATTGTTTAGTAAATAAGTATTGTTTAATAATTTTTAATAGTTTTTAGTGTTTTTAAAAATATTACATAAAATAATATTTTTAAAATACTAACTTTTAAATTTTTTCTATTTTTATTCTTATTATATTTATTTATTTTCTTTATTACATTTTTTAAATAAATAATGATTTTATTATTTTTTATCACTTAATATTTTTCAGTTACTTTAATAATTAATTTGACTGAACACTTATAATATAATAAGTTGATTTTTCAAATTTTAATTAGCTTTAATTTTTAACTAATTTTTCAATTAATTTTATCAAACATAATTTTATTGATGAAATAGTAAATGAGTGTGAACAAATGTTTGATCTTAATAGTGAGAACAATGGTCAAGTAGAAGATGAAGTGATTCAATAAAATATATGACGAGAACAAGCACGTTGATATTGAAAATTTTAAACTTATAATTAACTATTTACTATATGTATGATCACCTTAGGATATTTACATATTTATATGTTACATTTTGCAATACATATGTTAGGACGGGGCTATCGAGATACAAGGAAGATGCTTGTGGTTTAGGGGTCGACGAAGAAGGCTTATATGACCGTATTGATCTTGCTGTACAGATCAACGTACTACTTATGACATAAGAGACATATTATACCATCACATTCCTATTAAACATATGTCCAATGTAGACACTACCAATATAGTCTACACCACCACTTCTTGGGCATTACCAAAGACTTTCTACACCATCATCTTACCATTAGGCACCACTTTTTATCTTATCCTAACACCTACGAAGTTGTCGCCATAATTACCATCACTACTATTGAATCTAATAGCTTAACGATGATCCCTACTCCTTTCTGGCCTCTCAACACATTGAGTTGGTTTATCTTTACGTCACATGACCAAGATGTTGAGCATTAATACTTTTGTTAATAGAAGGGGATCATACAACCAGAAAAGAAGTAAAAGGAGAGGCAGAAGGAGCACGACCCTACTTATTAGGGTCAGAGGCATATATAAAAGGACATTGATGGGGAGGTCGTCTTACATCCTATCGGCCGCTGGTAAGTTACACACTATTTTTTGTTTATATACTAAGCACTCAAATTCATATATACAATTAATTGGATGGTGAAAATGATTTTGGATTTTTTGCATGTGGACTTCGACCTCTATGGCGGCTTATGTGATCAAAAGTACCATCATATGACACTTTTTGAGGTCTTTACCATTGTTGGAGTGAAACCTCTAATAGGTTAGGAAGGACTAACGAAGCAAATTCGAGGTAAGTTATACGTATCTAACTATGGTTATTTGACAACTAAGTAATTTACACTTTCATATTGATTACTTCCTAACTTGTGTGCAGGACAATGTTTCATGTGATCGTTTCCATCATGACAATATCCATAACATGTTTAAGAAGCATTGCTTAAAATATCTTACAAATTAATATACTTACGAAGCGAGAAAGAAGGAGACGAAACCAACGTGGATGTAAAAGAAGACATGGGATGATATAGTAACGTATTAAGATAATGAGGTCTTTCGTATATAATTCTTAACTCAAACACTGTTAAGGTGGCACTGGACACTGTGTGTATTCGCTCCATACTTGTTATATCTAGTTTAGAATGTGTGATATTTTTAAACATTTGGTGCCTTTTTTTGCTAGACTAAGAGACTTTAGTGGTTTGTGGATTTTGATGAACTCTTAATTGGTTACCAATGATTGGGTTGATTGTTGTTGTTAGAGGACATACGTAAATTGTTGATCATATATACATTGTTATTTTTTTATATAACTTGGTTATCAAACAAAATAACGTTGACTATCAATCTTATGTTTTGGATATGAAGCCTGATCATATCGTCTTTGGCATTTTTGTTCTTGGATGAGGCCTAACCATTAATCCCTATCTCTTATACTCTAATAAAACTTATGCGTGTTTCTTTTTGTTTTAAAAAATATAGTAACATTTTTTAAATTAATTTTACTAATGAAATGTGAAGTGTTATTTTTTTATATTAGGAAAACAAGAATAGAAACAAACAGATAAGAGAGGGGATTTCCGTCCATAAAAACTTCAAAGGACACTCATAAAGCCGTAAAGTGTTAGTGCCCAGTGGACGAAAACCCAAAACATATCTTACATGTTTATATCCAAATTCAATATTAAAATTTGCACAATACTTCTATTTCGTGCATGTTTAGCGTTTCTTCCTCTTCTTAATTTGTCGAATTACGGCATGAATAAATGCTTCATCTTTTTTATAATCTTTGCTTAAACTATGAATCGGAAAGGGACTGAAATAAAAGGTACTTTATATATTTCCTCACGTGAAAAGCATTCTGAACTTAAGGATCCCTGTGTGATCACTCTTGTCTGTCCGGAAAGAAAGATAGAAGAAGCACATCCAATGGGTCTTGCTTGCTCACACACTCATGACTAAAATAGCTGCATGCATGTGTCCAATGGAAAGCCTAAATGTTAACAAAACTTCGATTTATTCATAGAGATATAGTGGATTAGGCATTTGTGTTGCTTGAACATTGAAGTCATCTATACTCATCTATGCCCCACAAACATACACACACAAAATAAGAATGACTACACATCGGCTTAAAAAATTATAATTAAACATTATATTAATACTCCTATAACATATTTATTACATTTTCATTAAGTAGTTTCATATTTATAAGATTCACTTAAAAAATTATTATACTAAATAGAATGTAATTATTATAAAAAAATAATACCTAAAATAAATATAAAAAATATATTTTTAATTTTAAACTAATAAAATTAAAATTCATATTACTATGGTTTAAATAAATTAAAAAATGCATATAATTTGTATATCTTAATTTTTATGCTTAACTGTTCTTTCAAAAATTGCTATCACTATTATTAAGCGGCTTCAATAGAAAATCTTTTGACGAAGAAACAGACCTTGAAATTTCCTTTGATGAGAGTTAAAGTAAAAGTGAAAATTCATCTTTAGAGTTCAAAAAGATCTTCTTATGTAACTGAAAAGCTCCCTTTACATGCAACTTCCCCCAACTACCATCAATTAAAGAAGAGAAGAATATGACATCTAATCAATTAGAGGCAGTGAATCTACTTACTGATTTGCACTTCATCTTTATTTATCTTGCTTTAATCAAGTAAAAGTAAAAGTTAATTGGCAGACATTTGTTTGTGTCATTTCTTGCAATTAAAGTCTAGCTTGTCTGAATTCATCTCCCGGCCACAACAATCCAAACACATAGCAGGTTATCTGAATTCAGAACTAAAATTTTCTTTTGCTGTAGTTTTAAAGTATAAAATCGTAATATTTTTTTTTCCAGATGAATTAAATATTTTGAAAAATAAAAAGAAATGAAATAGAATATATTCTTCACTCTTGACTGTTAATACATCTCTTATAATATTCTCTTTTTAAAATAATTTAATATTATTGAATATAAAGAAAAAGAAAAAGAAAATATTTCCCGTAAACTCTTAATTTTTTTATATTGCCAATATGATGTTGAAACTATAGAAAAAATTACTTGCTTTGGTTCTATCTAACTTATAATACTTTATTTATTAGTATATATATATATATATATATATATATATACTAAAATAATAATTTAAATTATGATCATCTACTAAATGTGTATTTTAAAACAATCTAAATTTTTTAATGCTTCATTTATTAAAATACACAATATTAAAAATATTAATAGCATGGCAAATAAAATATTACGTATGTTATAAACTCATTCATCATATGGATACAAATTATAGTTTTCTAAGTAATATTGAACTTGCTAAAGTAATATTGAATTTGGACGGTGGACCTAATACAAATTTATAAAATTGCCACATCTAACACAAGTTTGACGAATATATTAAAGTAAATAAAAAAAGCAGCCGAAGAAAAAACTCACCCAATAATAAATAACCCAATTCATCCTTTTCTTTTTTCTTCTTTTATATATGTTTTTCGGCATTAAATAACCTAACTCTGTCCGAGCACATTTTTCATGGCTTGGGAGTTCTCGGTTAAGTCTTTCTGTTGAGATCCCTCATTAAATAAATAAACCAGTCTTTCAATTAGGTTTGGTTTAAATTTTTACAATTTTAATTAATTATAGATAAAATTTAATTTATGAAAATAATCAAATTAATTATGATATAAATGATATTTTTAAAAACTAAAATTAAATTAATTAAGATACAATATACCTTTTTTAGTAGTATTCAGTTTCATATAGATTCTATTTTTTTTTTAAAAAAAAATTATTTAGATATGAGTTACCTTTTATAAAAGTAATCAAATTAATTTTTTTTTTAAGTTTGCATATATAAAGAACATGTTTCCATATTCAAATCCATGACTAATAAGTCATCAAGTTGTGCTGGAGCTAATAATTAATTGAACAATAACTAAAAAAATATAACTTATACTATTAATTGTAAAAAAATAACTTATATCTGTAATTAATTAATATTTTTTCTTAAAAATTAATCAAACAAAAACATGTTTTCGTTAAAAAGGTATTTGGGAAATTATATTTTTTAAAAGCACATGGGATGTGAATAGCAAAAGTGAGGTAAGAATAGCAATTTAAACTTGGATCTGGATGCAACTGAGGCCCAAAATGTGTGCCTCGTTTTCAATAGCCCAAAATGGGGACGTCGGGCTTGGTTTCAGATATTGGCTTATCACTTGCTCCTTGTTTCGTTTATAAGCTTTATATATGTTTATAGTTTCTTCCTTTAATACTTACATGATTGTATTTTATTTTTTCAACCAGGGTCGTGGCTTCTCAGTCGGATTTAAAATATTCTCATAAGTTTCAATGCTTTTGATCAATTATGAAACTATGGCTTCTTCTTAAAAGTAATTTATGCAAGAATCAAACCAAAATCTCCCACAAACTATTGTCAATTAAAATACACTCATTAGGTATACATGATTCTATCTAGGATAGAAGTGCAATTTATTATACATTTTTATTGTAAAATGAGTATTTCAAAATGTGATATCAATTTATTTAATTATTGATAGTTTTTTACTTTTCAAAAAAAATTATTGATAGTTTTTTCTAAAAATTATTGAAATAAAAAAGGATAAAAAATAATAAACTAAAAACTCTCAAAAATAAAAATGTATTCCATGTTTTATTAGTTAAATGTAAGATTTCTCTTTCAACTATCCAAAACTCTTGTGTGAGTTTAGTTAAGAGACAAATTAATCTTGTTGTTTATAAATTAATAAGGACATCAAATTTTTATGTTAGTTTCCATTTTTTAGACTAAATAATACTGAACTCATTTAATTATAAAACAAATTTTCAACACACGAGACTACATGATGAAAAATAGAAAGATTAAGATACAACAGGATTACTCTTAGCTGATTCATGAACAGCCCTTTTAGCTTGACTAAATCCTGAACAAAAGATGAGTTACATACCAATAATTTTCTGTTCATGTTAGCTCCCATGAATTTAATTATATCCCCAATTTGCATAAGCTATCATCCTTAATAAAATGACATGATCTTGTCTATTAAAAAAAAGAGTTGGTGACACTGTACCAACCAAAAAGAGAGAAAATAGATATAATTTTAATTGGGAGTGATGTTACGCGGGGATGGACTGTGTCCACGTATGCAGAGAATATATATATATATATATATATATGAATGGCGTAACCGAAACGACGCCGTCACTGTGCTGAGGTTTGTTGCTGTGTGTGTTTGTGGCCTGTCTCTCTCTCTCTCTGAGAGTCGTCGCAGTCTCTGCCAAACACCCGCTCATCCAAAATTATGATCATTTCTGTGCCGTAAATTCGCCGGCAACACGAGATCTCAACTTCTCGCGCCGTTTTCTTTTCCCCCTTTAAAAAAAGATACAAGTTCAGGTTAAGTTAGGGTTCCATGGCTTCGGAGACGAAGGTCGTGAATCTGGCTGAGGAAGCCAAGCTCGCCAGAGAAGGTGTCACGACTCCCTCATATGCTTTTACCACCATCTGCAAGTCCCTCGTCGCTGGTGGAGTCGCCGGAGGAGTGTCCGTTTCATTTCTCAATTGCTTCTTTTCTTTTCAACCTTTGTTTTTCCGGATATTTCGATGCTAATATTAATAAATTAAATTTTCATGTTTCATTGTCTGGGAGCAATGAAGCACTAGTTGCTCTCTCTCTCTCTCTCTCTCTCTCTCTCTCTCTCTCTCTTTAATGGAATATGATCTACTAAACATACGTGCTACTGTTCACTTGGAAGTTGCAAAAGTAGGTTTCTGTTAATCTACCCATATTTGGATTAGATCAATTGTTAGAACCACGCCTATTTTGGGGTTCTGGAACAATCTTCATTTGAGAGGCAAATTATTGAAAATCTGTTTCCGTTGGTGGAATGGATTTAGTGTGTTCCTTTATGCCTTTAAAACTCACCGTTTTTGTTTTAGTAATTTATGTATGCATGCCTTACTGTCCAGTATGAGAATCTGCTTAATTTGGACTTCATTGCTACAGTTATATGCTCCTGCCAACCTAATCCAATTTTCCTGGAAACTATTTCTTACTGATAATTTCGACATCCTTTTTTGCATTATGTCGAGTTTTAATTGATTTGAACCTTTTTTTGTTTATATGCAGATCACGAACAGCAGTTGCTCCACTGGAACGCTTGAAGATTTTGCTACAGGTTAATCCCCATATAGTTGTTTACCTCTAAATGTGGATTTAGTTATCATTTATTCTTGTAATAAGAAAAAAGGTGCATCTGACAAGCTACCTTTTTTGTTGGTTCTTTTGTGCTTGGGTGTATCAATATCATATGTGCGATGTGATGTGCCTCTGCCATTTACAGGTTCAGAATCCACACAGCATTAAATACAATGGAACAATTCAAGGTCTAAAATATATATGGAGAACTGAAGGTTTTCGTGGGCTGTTTAAAGGAAATGGTACTAACTGTGCTCGAATTGTCCCAAATTCTGCTGTGAAGTTCTTCAGTTATGAGCAAGCTTCCAAGTAAGCTTTCCTTTAGATATACATTGATGTACTCCACTTTTAAGCATGGTCACTCCTTTCGCAAAGTAGTTTCAATTTTTATATCCATGTATTACATATGTAACACATTCTCCTCTTTTTACTGAATGTTCCTTTTCTGGCAGAGGTATACTACATCTGTATCAGAAGCAAACTGGAAATGGTATGTCCATGTTTATTATTTTTCTCTTCTGGTGTGTGTATGGTTGTTGAGGGAGGAGGAGTGCTGGTTCAGTAGCTTGTTTTGGATTTTGCATAATTTTGAGGGGAAATTACTTTCTTGAAAGCACAAAACTTACAGTTCCTTAGGTGCTGTTCTCCAATAAAATCATAACATGTGTATTAATTCTGAACTACTTCATACTCCTTTTTAAAGTGTTTGTTGTTGAGGTATAAAATTTAGTATTCATTCTGTGCTTCAATATTTTTCAATTAAATGGGAACAATTATGTCTACATAAAATTTTTCAATGATAAATCCCTTTATCTAAATTTTTTTCCCTTGTACTTTTCGTCAGAGGATGCTCAGCTGACTCCTCTTTTACGTCTTGGGGCTGGAGCATGTGCGGGAATAATTGCCATGTCTGCAACTTATCCAATGGACATGGTTCGAGGCAGAATAACTGTACAGGTACTTTTGTTTTTTTTAACAAATTCTCCATCCTTGCTTTACTTTCTTTTTGGTCAGAAAGGTAGTTGCAAATGCTTAAATTGTAATACTTCTTATAGATACAAAATTAAGTGAAAAGAAAATCTATATGAAGTCTCACAGTGTTTTTGTTGTCTTAATATAACAGTAAGTTTGCTTTTCCTTGTATTTGCAGACAGAGAAGTCCCCTTACCAGTACAGAGGAATGTTTCATGCCCTGTCAACTGTACTCAGGGAAGAAGGTCCACGTGCTTTATATAAGGGCTGGCTTCCTTCAGTCATTGGAGTTGTGAGTAACGTTTCGAGAAATTCATTTTAGGAAGTTGATGATTATGGTCATAATCATAGGGACTGGTATAAAAAATTATAACCTTATGCTTTCACTATTGGCTTTATGGGAAATTCATATTGCATTTGATAGTAACAATGTAGGACCTGTAGGCTGCAGTTGGGGGAGGAAGAGAACCTATACAGCACTAAAGATTTCAAATTTGTTGAGTGCTAGACAATGTCTACCCTCCTTAGGGGACAATTTAATAGGATTGCTTTCTGAGGCTGCTTATAGATGTGGGGTATATTGGTAAGGATGTGTGACTAAATTCTTAATGAGTTATTCCTGGTTATTATCTGTAGATAGATAGCATCTATTCAGTAAGTTGTGCAGAACATAGGATCAACATGGGGCTGTAGGATTGATCGTAAGGCTGCACCTAAAACTCGCATGTTCAGTTTTATTGAGTTAGACATTTTCTATTTAACTATATTTTGTGATAATTGTTCTTCTACTTGTTAAATGCTTCATTGAACAATTTCTTTACATAAAGTCTTTCCATTCTTCAATGCTCTTGACACACTTCATAGTGAATTCTAATAATTAGTACTACTTGTTGGGTATGGCTCATATTAAGTGCAATTGTACGAGTGTGTGAGGGAATATAGTGAAAAGCTGAACGTAGCCCACATTTGATGAACCAGGGTAAACTCTGTGTGTTGTGTGATCAACATGGGGCTGTAGGATTGATCGTAAGGCTCTTCGATTGTTGTGTGATTGCTCGGTACCCAATACTACTAGGTTCTGTTGACAAGGTTTTACCTGGTTATGGTAGGTTCTAGGTGGAAAATAGCTAGGTACAGAAACAGTAGACAGTAAAATCTCAGTCATGCTTCAGTAAAGTGCTCAAGTTTTGTTACAAACCCAGAAAAGAATTGGGGCAAAAGAAAAGAGATTTTATTGATAGAATGAAAATGAACAGAACAAAGGAGAGAAATCTCTCCTCTAAGGGCTCCACCTTCACAAAGGATCTCTCTTTTCACAAAACAAATAATATCGGACGAAACGAATACCCCTGCCTCACTCCTTTTTACTTTTATCACTAACTAACTCCCTCTAACTAAGTAACTATGGGCTAATGTCCCAGCGGTACTCATTTACTACCTCTTCCCTCTCCCAACTCCTAAAAGTTTATAGAGATGTGAACAGTAACTCTTATTAAATATTCTGTGTGCTTTTTAATTGTATTTAATGGACTAATGTTCGCTCTAATTTTGAATGGAAAAACCCTCTTTTTGGGTGCTTTCATCAGACTTATTGACTTAATATTCTCTTACTCTTTTATTTTTTCCTGTTTTTCAGATTCCTTATGTGGGTCTCAACTTTGCTGTGTATGAGTCTTTGAAAGATTGGTTAATTAAATCTAATCCATTAGGTCTAGTTCAAGATTCTGAGTTGAGTGTGACAACTCGCCTGGCTTGTGGTGCTGCAGCTGGAACTATAGGACAAACTGTTGCTTACCCTCTTGATGTCATTCGTCGAAGAATGCAGATGGTGGGTTGGAACCATGCTGCTTCTGTTGTAGCTGGTGATGGAAGAGGGAAGGTACCGCTTGGATACACTGGCATGGTTGATGCTTTTAGGAAAACTGTTCGGTATGAGGGATTTGGCGCATTATACAAGGGTCTGGTGCCAAATTCTGTAAAGGTCAGTCTTCATCTAATACTCATGATTCATGAATTATGTTCTGTTATGAAAAAATGTGGGTAAACCATATCTGCATAAACATGTGCATCTATTCAGAAAGTAAGGTTTTCTCTCCTTCTTTTGAGGAAGATATTATTAATTTATTATATCTATGAAGCGCTTAAAAATTGTTTGTGCTTGCATTATATCACCTGGATGATTCCTTTGTGCGATCCCTCCATCATTCTGTTTGTGTTACTTTCTGATTAAAGCTTGTGAACTTAAAAAGCTTCTACCTGATTAGAACAAAGTCTGCTTTTCAAGGGGTTATTGCAAGACTCAAGTCTGTGGTCTTAGTCAAACATTTGATATTTTGAACGTAAATTGTTTACTACTCCCGGTCAGCTTCAGATCAGCTTAATGAAATGCATGATCAACCACCAATAAACACATGCTATATCTTAGGCTTTTATTATCACCCTTGTCTGGCGTTGTCTCAATTTTATGTGGTGTTTAAACAATCTTATGAGTCATAAGTGATAGCATTGTTTAAAAATCCCTAATTTTATGCAGTGGTCATTAAAAAATTGGTTTTTCATGTTGGAATTTATTCATTGTTATCTGGAACCATGCATGCACTTTGCATAGCAGTCTCCATGTAAAGCAATCAACTGATGGTTGGTGTTTAGAAATTATCTCAATCCCCTTTAACTTTAGCATTTGTGATATGATTCTTTTTAATATTTACCTAAAATTATTTTTAAATGGCATTGGTCTTCCTTTAATTTTCGATTTATCATTGGGTTCATCTATTACCGACTCCAATTAACTTGGATTAAAGGTGTTGTTGATGTTGATATTGATTGATCTTCCTTTAACTTGAGCAGTCTTGATCTCTTGATCTCTTGCAGGTGGTCCCATCCATAGCAATTGCGTTTGTAACATATGAGGTGGTGAAGGACATTTTAGGAGTGGAGATCAGAATATCAGACTGAAGATTGATATTTGATTGCATGTTGTTTTCTTGTAGGCAAGGGGATGCAGAGATGATAAATTAGGGTTACTTTTGTGTTTTTCATCTCTTCAATGAGTTAGGAAGCACTTGAGTTAGCGTGTATAAATTAATTCCCTTGCATCCCATTTGTTTTGCCTTGGGAACATGATTTAGCTTTTAGCTTTTTATTCATCTTTTATGGCAATAAATGTTGTGGAAAAACAATGCAAGGACATATCTGCATACATTTCTGCAGAGTGAAGAAAGCATTTTTATTGGTTGAATATCCATTGACTGATTACTGAGTACCCCTCCCTATCCTCGTCTAGAAATTGTATTTGCATTGTGTGCAATTTGCTATTCAGCCACTCTAGCTCAACAAATAGGGTAAGTTAAAAGACGTGAATGTCTAGTGTTATAGTAGTATTTACCTTATTTATATTTTTCAGCACATTCTTGCAAGTTGAGCTCTAATGTCATCTATAAAATGAACGCTAATTAATAAAGGATAAGTATTTTTTTTTACTTCACTTTTCTTTTTAGACGTTTATATTCTTCAATTGCATGCCATAACTGAAATTTCACCTCTCAACAGTATACTCCATAACTTCCTCTCTTATTTTTATGTTTTGTTTTTAAAAAATATATATAAAGAGGCTGTCTCTCTTTCTCTTAGTATACGATTTATAGTAATTAATAATAATTTTTAGAAGAAATGAGGGAAGTCAATGAAAAGACGTGGGAAATGGATAAAAAAACACTGAAACAGAAATGATGGAAAATTGATTTGTCTAGTTGTAGTCATTATATTTTTAGTGCAAGATCTTGAGTAAGATTCTTGAGTTCAAGATCTGATTTTCACTAGATCTTTCAATAAAGGAGTTAAAGAGATCTTTAATATGGAAGATGAGTTATTGTAGAAGATTCTTTAAGATTTGTACATTTTTTAAAAATGAATAAATTTTCTTTCTTTTTCTCTCTCCCTAAGATCTCAAAATAAGATATATCATTAAAGAATAAAAATGGAAGAGATCTTGAGGGATCTTTAATCTTATATGACACTATGAAATTTATCAAAAAGTAATTTAAAATTTTAATTTGAGATCTATCACTAAAGATGTTCTAAAATACAATTCATGAGTTTACCTTGTTTCTAAAATGTGGTTATTGAATGGAGCATGGAGTATAGAGATTTAATGCACAGATTATGGTTTGTTAGGCTTACTCACGTATAGAGAAGCAAATTTTGTAGCTGACAAATTAGCTAATTCCTCTCGTTTTACCCATAGGTTTAACATGTGTGTAGCCAACCTCCTCCAGATTGTAAATCTCTTTTGTGGAGAGACCTTATAGGGGTTTGTTGGCCCCGTTCTTTGTTAATATAAGGGCTTAGACGCACCTTTTCAATTAAGAAAAAAAAAAAAAGTGGCTACTGAATTATTTGACTTAAAGGTGGGTATTATTCATTGAAAATATATGTGGCTACAGAGCCCAAATGGAATATATCCATACAATCTGAACAAACCCGCCTTTGGATATATTCATGTAATTTTAATATGGACAAATAATCAAATTCTCTACACTGCATGTTCCAACTAACAAGAAAATGTTTCTTATATACATTAATTGCATCATGAATGTTAACTGATGGAGGCCGCCATTTGACGATGGGGCTTCGCCATCATTCTTACTTCAATGATCTACAGCTTCTAAGATGGTACTATTGATGTACCTTAACGCAGACAAACACTTGTTAAAAAAATCTTGCCATGTGATTAAAACAAATGCTTGGCTTTAGCTTGCTTCATCATATCTCCACAATCTTTATGTTGATTTGTGCAATCCTCCGCAGTAGCAAGATTTTGCTTCACATTTTTCTTCCATGCCTGATCACAAGAAAAATGCTTAACTTTGATGTCAATGAGATTAGGTGCAATAATTATATTTGTTACATAGAATCACCGGGTTTTTAGGCTATGTTCCTTTTTTGGATTCAAAAAAAACAAGCAGAGAGAATTCATATTCCAAAATCTAAATTATACTCCATATTTTGATTAAGCTTTCTTTCTCCCAAATAAGAGAAAATCAATTAGTATCTCCCAAAATACATATTCTTAATTTATTAAGCTCAAAATTTGTATCATCATGTATATTTTGAAAATGATGTGTGGATTATGGAATGAGCTTAATTAATTAATTACCTGGAGTCTTTTACGGTAGTTTGAAATCTTGATGAAATTGGTTTCCTCCTAAGCTTAGGCTCATGTTTCTCTCGTCTCTTGCTTTGTAATCTTGCTATGCATGTTTTAGTTACAGCAACCTCATCTTTTTTTGTCTTCTCTTGGCTCTCCTCATGATATTCTATGCACTCATCGCTTGAAAAGTAGAACAAAGAAAGCAACACAAGCAACATGTTTAGCTCAGCTAGATATGTATTTGGCAGATGCGAGTGAGTCAATGCACCATTATTTTCTTCCCCTTCATACTCTTCCATCATGTTCATGTCTATCTCTATCTCATTCTCTCTTTCTTTCTCTGGTTCTTCTGCCATATTCTCTTTAAAAAATTTGGGTCTTGAAATCAAACTAAGATTTTAAACTGCATGTGTGCATTTAACGTGTTCTTGAAACTTATTTTCTCTCAGTATAAATATATACAAATTAAGGATGTCTACAAAAGCCACTGATCTAATCTGAGTGGAGCTTAAGTTTGGATACATATTTGATTCTCAATTCTACGTTTCCAACTTTGTATTTTCTATTTCAAAGTGTGAGGTTATTAATTGACTCTTTCCCTCTCCATTTGATAAGGTTCATACAACTATGGGAAATTGGTATATATATATATATATATATATATATATATATATATATATATATATCACATCCTAACCTAACCTGCGACCAGTTTAGAAACATATGTTGCTTTGTTAAATTGAGGCTTGCCGCCAGTTTAGCCACGAGGATTTATTTCCATTCTTTCAATATATAGTCATTCTTTAAGTGACACATTTCGTATTACACAGCCAAGCAAATCTTTGGCTTCAATACGTGATAAGATTACCTTAAATCTTGCTCGATTCATCGGTATACTTGGTAGTAATGAAGATTAAAAAAGTAAATGACAAATAATAATTATAATTGCATGGGATAGTTGTACTTTTAATCTGTTTAGTTTAGATTGCATGCAATTTTGGCCCCTTTAATTTTTTAGTTAATCAAGTTTATTTATTTTTAAAATTAAGCAATTTTTTTCTTTCCCCCCCAAAATTCTCATTTTCTATTATTTTATATTTTTACTAATTAAACTGATTAAATTATTTCAAACCGTCTTTCTAACTTAACAATTTACTAACTGGGCGAGAAATAAAAACACGCCATATTAAACGTACGATTGATTTTATTTATTATGGTGAAAATAAAGTACTAAGGAATTTATCCCGCAAGTGAAGAAAGTAAACGTTGATAATTTTTTTTAAAGTAAATTGAAGTTATTTAACTCAAAGTAGGCTTTTTTTTGGCTGAATTGAACTCAAAGTAATTAAGTTTTAAAGGAACTTATTTTTTAGGATTATAAGTATTTTATATAAAAGGATATTTACACATTTTTTATATCTCAACTATAGATATTTTTATAAGAGATATTCTTAATAAAGTAAAAATATTTGCAATATGGTGGATTAGTTTTTTTAATATTTTTTATAATACGTAATATTAGAACTTTTAGGGGATGTATTGGATTATATATTTTAGCCTGTTTTTTTTTTTAATTTTATAGATTATGTATAAATATTATGATTTATCATATTTATTTATAATATTTTTATGATAGTTTGAGTTTTAATAAATTTATATCATGAAA
>PYAF01004908.1:759596-806427 GCA_007407185.1 Glycine tomentella
AGATTATGTATAAATATTATGATTTATCATATTTATTTATAATATTTTTATGATAGTTTGAGTTTTAATAAATTTATATCATGAAAATTTAAAAAAATGAAAAGATTTTATAAATTTATAAGATTTGAAATGTTTTGTGAATTTTTAAAAATACTTTCAAAATGACATAATTTAGTAACTATATTGATTTTAATTTTATATTATCTTATATTAATTTTTCTTTTAAGAACATTTTCTCATTCTCACTTTTAGATTTGAATAATAAATTTAAAATTATACGTCGATTTTCTGATTTTTTTATTTATTATAATTATTTTATCATAAATCTAATGACATGTTTAAATAAGGTGTAATAAATATATATTAGAATAAAGTAGTGAAGGTGAAAAATTGGTAGGAAAGTTAATGAGATATGTAGATGACAAAATTAAAAATGACAATGAAAAAAATATTTTGTCGCAAAAAGGCAATGAGTATAATCAATATAAGAAAAATATGATTAGTCTTAGTACATAAAATAAATATTAATTTAATTTAGAAAATAATAAAAAGTGTAGAGAGAAATGAGTATATTTGATATTTTTGTTTATTTCAAAAGAAAAAAAATATATATGACAAATATCTTAAAAAATATCAAAAGAGAGAAAACAATATGTGAAATAGGTTTAAGGTAAAATTATTTGAAAAATGTTTTATACTAAAATGTTGATGAAATCTATTTAAATATTTCTTTAAAAAACCATCAAAAATTTTATATTTTTATATATTAAAAGAATTTTTATAAATTATAAAAAAATATAATTGAGTATCACAAAATTTTGTAGAATCTTAAAAATCTTAATTGAATATTATAAGATTTATTTATACTATTTAAAAATTTTGATTAAATTTTCAAAATTCTTTAAAATCTTAATTTAATAAACACTCTTGGTTTAAGAAAAAAGAAGACGACATATTAATCTTTGTTGATTAATAATTTTTTGGTCTTAAATAAAGGCGACACGGCCAAAGCGTTTATAGCACATAGGAGTTGGTACTAAACGGTGCGTTCGAGCGCGCGTTTATTGAGTCTCTCTGCGTGGATCTCCAGAAGTGGAAGAGGAGGAGGAAGAAGAAGAAGATGCAGTGGTACTTTGTCGCTGCGCTCCTCACCGTCCTCACCAGTTCTCAGGTCACTCTCACTTTCTTCCCCAAATCCACATTTAAACCCTAATTTAACCCATTTCCATCTTCCATTCACACACACACACACACACACACACTTTAATTAGATTTCGCGTGACAGGGAATACTAACAACCCTCTCGCAAAGTAAAGGAGAGTACAAGTATGATTACGCCACAGTCCCATTTCTCGCCGAGATTTTCAAGGTAAATAAAAAACGAACACAGTGTGTGTGTGTGTGTGTGTGTGTGTGTGTGTGTGTGTGTGTGTGTGTGTGTGTGTGTGTGTGTGTAGTTTTGATGGGTGGTTTCATCTTTTTAGCTTGCGGTGTCAAGTTTGTTACTGTGGAAGGAATGCAAAAAGTCACCTTTGCCAAAGATGACAACGGAGTGGAAAACGGTGTCTCTGTTCCCTATTCCTTCAGTTATATATATGATCCACAACAATGTTCAGTTTGCTACACTCACTTATGTGGACACTTCCACCTATCAGATACTGGGCAATTTGAAGATTGTCACCACTGGAATTCTATTTAGGTGCCTTCAATTTTCACAATTTGGATAAATGTTTTTTTGTTTCCTCAATTAGAATTGGTGTCTGAAAGCTTTTTCTTTGTAGGTTGTTCTTAGGGAGGAGGCTTTCTAACTTGCAGTGGATGGCTATTGTGCTGTTGGCTGTTGGGACAACCACAAGTCAGGTGCCAATAACTTAAGGAGACTCTTGGAAATTTGGTTTTGTGGCTCTAAATTTATTTTTCATAAGAACTAAGATGAATATCTAGTTCTAAGTTTTTTTCAGGATTGTGTAGCTATGAATTTTGTTTGTCATTTACTTACGTGACACTCTAATCTCATAAGGTCATTTTCATACAGCTGAATGATTCCTTTTGTTGTTTCTTTTTGAAGATGCCTTGCTTGCACTACCTTATCCTTTCCTCCTTCTGACAATGTTTATTTATTTTCCTAAATTTCTATGAATTTTAACTGTGTTGGTGATATGATATTAAGTCATAACATGATAAACTGTGTTGAAAATTGAAATTATCTTTTTTTATGATTTATTCTGCTGTGATAATTGTAGTCTGTTAAGATCATGATAGCTTCAAATGTGTAAGTTTGAGAAGTACATACTTGGATTAAGAGGGTTTCAAATAAATTCAACTAGCTTTTGGCTTCCTCTGCTGACATTTATACACGGTATCAAAAAGCTTCTATTAATATAGATGCCACATGTAACTTTTGTTGGAGATTAAACATTTAAACTGAGTGCCCCTTTGGGAACGAGAGGAAGTGCCTTTTGGGGGGAGGATAAAAAATCTTCCTAAATTGAAAAAAAAAAAAAAAGTGAGACAATGTGGTTCGCAAATCACAAATACAACAGATAAATGCCCTTGAAATAACCATGAGTAAAAGACCTGAGAGATATAATGAGTTAGCATGTAAAATTATATGAAATTGAAGCCCAAATACATCTTTGTTCTGTTCTATTCTGATCTGTATTTTTTTTGTGGTCACTGGTTATATATTAGGTAAATCAGCTCTATGATAAAAATGTTATTTAGACAGAACTGCTACTGTTTATTGTTTTAGGTTAGGGGATGTGGAGAGGCTTCTTGTGACTCCATTTTCTCAGCACCAATTCAGGGCTACATGTTAGGAGTTCTATCTGCTTGTCTCTCAGCATTAGCTGGAATTTATACTGAGTTCTTGATGAAGAAAAACAATGACAGCTTATACTGGCAGAATATACAGTTGTACACGTAGGTATTTTTTCTTGATTTTTTCAAATGTCTACAAAGGCATGGGCACATGTGTCAGTCTTTTAATATTTTGAACTGTTTATTTCCGAAGCAAACTTTTCTCCATTTCTTCTCTCTTAGCCTATTAAATAAATGTGGTTATTTTATGTATCAAGAAATGAGTGTTTTGTTATTATTTTCTAAGGAATAGAGCATATATTACTGTTGAATTCATGTCGTTCATCCAATGTAGATTCCTAATTCCTAACTCTTTCAACTTGGAATTTTTGTGGTTTTGTGCTTTTGGGGTACTTAATATACATTCGAGTTTCCATGATTGTCATGCAGTATCGTTTTTTAGTTAATCTTTCTGAATTTTCTTTTTATTTAAGAGGAATTTATTTCTGCACTGTTGTTTCTTGGAGAGAAATGAATGTTTCTGTAAAATCGGAAGATCTTTGAGTATTGTTTTTATGACACTCTAGCTAATGAATATGATTAGCTGATTTCCATGGTCAAATACATATACTTAGAGGAATACACACTAAATGAAATTCTCTCCAGGTTTGGCACACTTTTCAATATGGCACGACTACTTGCAGATGATTTCAGAGGTGGATTTGAAAATGGACCTTGGTGGCAACGTATTTTCAATGGATACACTATCACTACCTGGATGGTGGTATTGAATCTAGGGTCTACTGGTCTTTTGGTTTCATGGTTAATGAAACATGCCGATAATATTGTAAAGGTATATCCTTGGATCCTCCTGCCAGCATCCTTTTCTCGTGTTTGTTATCATATTAAATCTATTTCGGTGTAGAACTTGATGTTGAATTTACCTCCTTAGAATAATCTTTTTCTTATGGGGGAAATAATTATGTGACACTGAAATTAGTAAAGAAGTATCGCATAACAGTATAGGTATTTGTTTGTTTATTTATATTCTGTTCTTTTTCTTTCCTAATTGTTAGTTGTTTCTGCTTTCGTTAGGTCTATTCCACATCAATGGCTATGCTGCTGACGATGATACTTTCACTATTTCTCTTTAACTTCAAACCTACACTGCAGGTAAATTTCCAGCCTAAGCAATTCCTATAGTTGTGTGCTCCTATTCCATGCCGTTTTCCCCCAGCGGAACTTTTAAGTGAAATCAATCTGTTGCACCGAATTTAGAACCTTAGATACCTCACTGAGACATAATCTTATGATGTTATTTTGCAGGATAGTCATAGCTGCTTTGCTGTACCTCTAGTTTAGAATCTGTTCTTAAATTTTTTGGAATGCTTATTTTTAGTCATTCTTATTTAAACAGATTAGCGATTTGCAAATTGCTTTTTAAATATACCTATCATAGATTTTTTTTCAAGACTGTTATTACTTATTGGTCACTCTTTGTAAGTAAATACTCATGTTTTACATTTTTTCATTCAGGCTCTTGTTGAGGTTGAACATTGACATGATTGTTTTAAACCTTTCATGACATTCTCAGACCATAACAGAATATTAATTTTTTTATTTTATTTATTCTCTTTGCAGCTTTTCTTGGGCATTATTATTTGTATGATGTCTCTACACATGTATTTTGCCCCACCAAATATGCTCTTAGATATGCCGTTAACAGTTAAGCCTGATGAAGAGAAGCTCATTGAAGTTTCTGTTGATCGAAGAACACTTTCTTGATGTTGTATTGACATCTGAATACAATGCTTTGGGTAAATGAACATTTATTTCAATATTGAGTTTTGTTTTATTTTCTAATTGCATCAATCAAAATATTCTCATACAACATCTAGCATTGCTACATAATGCGTGTGCCATTAAGAAAATATTTTTTTGATATTAAACAAGGTTTCTTCCTTGTGACATAGTAGCCTTGGGTTATAGTTATGTTGCATCCAGTAGTATTCTGGCTGAAGTGTCACTGTCAATAAGATAAACATGTACTAACAGTAGAAGCAGTGGGAGTAACTGATGTATATTTTTGTAACTTTTCTTGGTACCCTGGTACCCTTATAATACTATCTTTGCTGATTTATAAAAAAAAAAAAAAAAATCAATAAGATATTGCAGGTTTTTTGGGTACGTGATAAGATACTGCAGTTTAAATATATCAGTGTTGATCTTTTTTCTAGATTGAAAGACAATCACATGCCTCTTTGTGCTAATTCTACTTTCAAGTTCTGATGTATATACACTGAAGAGGTATTAAAAATATATAATGGGCACTAATGTTTGCAAATTGTACCTGTCTGTATTAATATTGGCTTGGGATAACTTTTTATGCCTTTTATTTCACTTGTAAGCAAGCAATTGGCAATTTTGGTTTTCAGTATTTTCTTATTGGTTCTGCAGGTAATTTAGTTTGTTCTTTCCCAGGTAGCAGAAATGCTGAATATTATTCCATGCTGCGTTGATTCAGCGACTTTGTAGAGCATAGGCATCGTTATGGGGATGACTTCAACTCTATATAGCTAATTCGAACATCCCATGAGTTGCCTGTGTTTAAATATATGGAAAGAGTATATTGTGGGAAAAGATTGTTGAATGGAAGTGAGCAGAATGTGGTTTAGCAGGAAATAGAATTTTCAATTTTGCCATTGGTTTTTGGTAATTCTTTAACTTCTCTAGCTGGAAGTTATAGGGGTGTTACCCATTGACACAAAGGCACATGAAGTCGATCCACCAATGTGATCTTTCTACCTGGTTCTGTACAAACTAAACAATTCTTCTCCATTAATTAATTTAAATAGAGTTGTTTTACAGTTTGATGCTCATCGAATGCACCTTTTTTTTTACGAGCATAACGAGGGGGCACGCTGATATAGGTGGGAATGCATTATGTCTCCTTCCAAGTCGTGATTAGGTCGTACGGAACTGAAGTTCGTGTCCATCTTTATAGCTGCAATGAAGTTTGTTTAAGAAACCAATAACAGATTAATGAAGATTGAAGAATCTTAAAGAAGCGTTCTATTTTTTAGCATACAATACTTGATGTGTAGTTAGGAAAACAAATGATCTGATGTCCAAATTTGTTGTTTGTGTTTAGTAGGGGAAGTTATTGTGTCATTCATGGCTGTGAGCGAATGAATGCACCAAACCTAGATAATTTGGATTGTGAAAGTAATCAGTTTTCTTTGGGCTTAGCTCCCTTTCTTGAAAGTGAAACAATAAAAAATACTACATTGAAAGTGTAATTTGTATTCTTTTAATAAGTTTTTTTAGCTTACGTACTTCTTCCGGTATTCTATTAAATATTTTGACCGTAAAATGACAAAAATAGTTATGCATTTCATAAAAATTTGAATACATAAAGATAATTTTGCAATTTAAATATGCATGTTATATACATATAAAGGATGTTTGGGTAAGTATTGATTTAACAAAATAATCACTTATTTTTTTCAAAAGTGTTTTTAATGAATTCTTAAAAATTTCATTTCTTTGAAATATACTAAGTTTTTTTTTTAATCGTATAGCAAATATTATGTCAATTTCAATAAGATTGTACTGTATGCAGGTGTCAATATTAATGGAGAATTGATTCAAGTCATATATATATATATATATTTGATTTTCTATAAATAAGATTTTGAATTTAAATCTTATGCATAAAAAAATCTGCTAAAGTTAGTCTCCCTATGAAAATAATTTGCAACTCGTTAGATTAACGGGATATAAATTCGAGTTACGCCACTTTAGACAATTTTTATTCATGAATCGTGCATAAACTGTTGTTGCTACAAGCAAAAGTAACTAATTAAAGCTTTTTAATTATTATTGATTGAAATTTATTAAAAATTAAATATTTAATATTTAATTAATATTGTTGAGGTGATAACAATACACTTTTATTATTATTAATAACTGAAAGTTAATACAAAAATATAAAAGGAGACTTATTCAATACAGAAAACAAAACCTGCAACATGTAAATATTTTTAAAAAACCTAATCAATAGTAACAGCAGTAAGAAAAACCTAATCAACAATGTAATTAAAAAAGTGTATTGTTAATTGAGGTAGGTGAAGTAAAATGGAGTACAATAAACCTTTGCTATGAGATAATGAACCAAGATTAAAATCTTTGTTGTGAAAGATATTCATATTTAATATTTAACTAAAATTATGTCTAAAGAAGAATAGACATGTAAAAAAAAAGTTAGTTATCCTTCTCTTTCATTGTTTAGCTTGTTCTCTGTCTAGCTATCTAGTCTAATTATAAATAAGACAGCCATTTTGGCAAAACTAAGCAAAAAGAAGGATCGAGAGAAAATGAAGTCGGTGGGGAGGGTTGGCGGAGGAAATTCACATTCAGAATCAGAGCAACGTGGACATTACTTTGAGATGCCACTGCACTATCCAAGGTACATACATGCTGACTATGAAACAATGCCTGAGTGGAGGCTTGATTGTTTGCTCAAAGAATATGGCTTACCAATCACTGGAGATCTTCAACAAAAGAGAAACTTTGCCATCGGAGCCTTTCTTTGGCCTCACTGAATTAAGCTTATGTTATGCATATTAATATTATGTACTAATTATGTGTGATTTGGCCACATATTATTAGGTGGCAGTGTGGTACATATTTTGATTTCTTGGTTTCAGAGATATATTTAAGAAACTTTTTTTTCTTTCTTACTATTTTGGGGTGGACAATGGACATAATGGTATGATGACAACTTTTATGTAGTCTTTCTCTTTCTGCTTCTGGTGAGGTGAGTGAGCATCATGATGGAACTATACACCCAATGATGAAAAACATGAGCCCATTCTTCGAAATTATCCTCATCAATATCACAAACAAAACAATTTTCTGGATTAGGTGCTCAACAGTTTATGGTATTTTTCCTGGTCAGTCAGGGTGTGATTGGATTATTGGATTGGGAAAAACACCAAAGGTAATTGGCTCTCAAGTCTCACCTAAGAAATTTCTGGTGTGTGTGGAAACCTTAGAAAATTCAATTACAAACAGAATTCGATGATTGGAACACATTAAGGCATGGTTTAGGCACGATCTTAACATAAAGCCAAAATTAAAATTTATGAATTAGATCTTAATTAATTAACGTGTTCATCTTAATTATCTACATTCTGAGCATGTTTAGATTCTGTTAGAAACCACTGAGTCTGAATTGTGTATGGCTTGAGCAAAATCTTCAACGGAGAAAGCGTTAATCGATTGGTGATTGTGCGTTGCAAAATGTATTGAAGATGGGGAAAAACCGTATTCTTTTTTTCTTTTGATTAATCGTATTCTTTTTTTCATTGGAAAGCAAAATCTTAACAGACATCATTTTACCTAGAACATCAAATCTTGCCTAGTTTTGTCTTTATATACGAGTGACTATGACTGAGTGTGATCTTACATGGTTACTCACTAGTCACCACCTAACACCAGCCACTCAACTGGAATTGATAACTTTTTAAAAGGCCAAAGTTATTGTGGTCAATTTTGTTCATTATATCCTTCCTGAAGAAAAATTAAAATTTGCGTTTTCGTGTAACTAATAAAGAAAGTGAATAACAAAGGTTGCTTTTGGCTGAAAATAAATAAGTGTTTGTTTGATTAGTGACTTGTGCAATTCAACATCAAGAATCACTCCAGCTGATTGCTTAAGTGATGTGCGTAGACAGTTTGCCCTTTGAAAAGATTTGGATTATAATGTAAAATTCTAATGCGAATTATCAATATATATTAAATAGAATAGGGTAAAATGTATTTTTTGTCTCCTTATTTTTTAAAATTTTTATTTTTAGTCTTTTTATTTTTTAATTGAAACATTTTATTTTTCTCTTTTAAAAAATTCATGACTTTAGTCATTCATTTTTTAATTAAAACATTTCATCTTTCATTATTAAAAAATTCACTATTTTAATTATTATGATCAATTTTAAACGTTGATTTATGTATTCTAAATGACAATTGTTTGTTTATTATATATATGATAAATATTTTTTTAATTATTTAATTACTAATAAACTTAATTTATTAAAAATAATTAAAAATAGACCATCAATAAATCTGAAATTGATAAATTGACAAAAAAAATTAATTTTAATTTTTTTAAAAAATATAAGATAAAATTTCTCAATTAAAAAATAAATAGACTAAAATTATGAATTTCAAAAATTAAAAAGACAAAAATGACATTTTTAACCAATAGAATATGACTCACTTTTTTTTTATTATTCATTTTGAATGAGTAAATGTTACTGAACACCAAACTCAGTTTGTTGTTGGATGTATGTAAAGTCGTGAGAACATCATTATTTGAATCGATAATTTATGACCATATTCGGCCCAGAAACGCCCCGGATTTTTTGACTGTTCAATGCAGATAAAGCTAATTTGGGTCGAGGCCCATGTCAAACTTTTAAAAACTGAGTAAAATATATTTCTGTTCCTCAAAATATTTCGAAATATTAGATTTGAATCTTATAAAAACTTATATATATATATATATATATATATACACACAAGTTATTTTAATTATTTATCATTATAAATAAAAATATAATCAGTATAATATGATATTTTGATCACAATAAAAAAATTTAATCTAAAAAAAAATAGATTCCTACATCTCTATTAGAGCAATTTTGTGAAAAACCTATAATATTTTTTAAGACACATTCTTTCATGGAAAATTTATTTTTTAAAACAAATATCAAATATGAAATATATTTCCAGAAAACTAAAAAACTTCTTCATTAAATAAAAACACAAAATATAGACTTTTTTTTTTTAACACTAGGAAAGATTCTTTTGAGAATAGACAAGAAACAAAGAAATAAAATGAGAATAGAGAATTGAAAGTAGAGGTCTAGCAGTGTAAGGATTGAGCGAGTGGTGTTGAGAAGGCAAACATCGTTTTCATTTTAGTTGTAGTTTTTGAAAAAAGGTTCTTCCCCGCCACCAAACCCTAGCTAGCAAAATGCCGAGGGAAATCATCACTCTTCAGGTTGGGCAATGTGGGAATCAGATCGGCATGGAGTTCTGGAAGCAGCTCTGCCTCGAACACGGCATCAGCAAAGATGGCATCCTCGAAGACTTCGCCACTCAGGTCTCGCCCCTTTCTTAGTTCTACTCAATTTCCCCATCTTTGTTATGGAATGGTTTCAGAGGATTATTTGGTCAAAATGCTGCAGGGAGGTGACCGGAAAGACGTGTTCTTCTATCAAGCCGATGACCAGCATTATATACCCCGGGCTCTCCTGATTGACTTGGAGCCCAGAGTCATTAATGGAATTCAAAACAGTGACTACCGAAACCTCTACAATCATGAGAACATCTTCGTCTCGGATCATGGAGGTGGTGCAGGAAACAATTGGGCCAGTGGATACGATCAGGTTTCTTACTACTTACTAGAGCATTTTTTTGTACTTAATATTTGTATACCATTGGTTGACTTTGTGTCTTTGTTACTTCCGTGAACCCTCTCAATACATAGCAATCAACTATTGTAAACTTATGTCCCTGTTTGTTTTGAAGTTACAACATCAATTCTTGCACTTTCCTATGTAAATATATGATACTGATTAATTTAGGCTTGCATTTCAATCACATTTAATTTAATGGTTCAAATTCAGTCTAGCCAACTTTGAACCTAACAGACACTAACTCATGCTCGTGCCATGCCGCCACATGGAGAAGTTTTTCTACTTTTGTGCAGTGCCATTGATGCTTCATTAGCTTGGTTTTTATACATACATAAAGAGAAATTTTGAATGTGTGTGGGTGTGTTTAAGGACACTCCAGATGTTTGAGTCAATGTAGACACAACTGACATCACAAAACTAGTGATGAGTTTTCCCCCCCATTTTATGATACTGATGATGATCCAGCAATGTTGGGCAACATGCAGTTGTAATCTATGTCTAATTGTCCATAAATGGCTATGGTATTTATTGAAGCACTTAATGGCACTAGATAATTGTTTAAAGATATCATGTAAAGTCACAGGCCAAACATCTATATGTGCATAAGTTTATATGTTTTCTAGAACTAGAGATGCCTAAGATGGTTTGACACTTTCACCTGATATTGGCAAACTTCAAATACTTGAGCAGTTCTTTGCTGAACCTGATTTAGGCTTTCCAAATGACTTTACAAATGATAATCCTGACAAGTTGCTCCATCATAGGAATGTTTATCAACATTTTTGAAACATAAAGGAAGATCTTTATGGGCAACATGCAATAAGTGGTAAAGTCATTGTTTAACTAGTGTGGTTGTTAATATCTTGTCAGGGACAACACGTTGAAGAAGAAATAATGGACATGATTGACAGAGAAGCAGATGGCAGTGACAGTCTTGAGGGTTTTGTTCTATGTCATTCAATTGCAGGAGGAACAGGCTCAGGTGTCTTCATCACATCTTTGCCTTAGAACATCCTATAAGTTTCTTCAATTTCCCCTCTGTAATTGAGCATTTGTTTAACGGGAGTATCTGAAAAAGTAAAAGATTGCTGAAATGATCGACTAAATTTTCACCTGATTAATAATCTTAATTTCAACTAAAACATTAACTTGTACCTTAAGAGAGAAAATTGAACAGTACTGCACCTTTTAGCGTATCTCAGACTGAAATTGCTTATAATATAGTGGTTGGGATTCCTATTTGCCTTTGAAATTGCTACGTACTAGATGATTTTTTTTTTGGAGATTTCTCAAGTATCGCTAACCTATGTAGTTTTATAAAATTATAATCATTATTTTTTAATTTCTCTTGTGTATTAAGTATATTTCCTTACTTCTATGAAGGTATGGGCTCATACTTGTTGGAGACTCTAAATGATCGCTACAGCAAAAAACTAGTTCAGACATACAGTGTGTTTCCTAACCAAATGGAGACAAGTGATGTGGTGGTCCAACCATACAATTCACTTTTGACGCTCAAGAGATTGACACTTAATGCAGATTGTGTTGTAGTTCTTGACAATACTGCACTAAATAGAATTGCTGTGGAACGGCTTCATTTATCAAACCCATCATTTGCTCAAACAAATTCCTTAGTTTCTACAGTTATGTCTGCCAGCACAACAACTCTTCGTTATCCAGGGTACATGAATAATGACTTGGTTGGTCTTCTTGCTTCTTTGATTCCAACACCAAGATGCCATTTTCTAATGACAGGATATACACCTTTGACTGTGGAACGTCAGGTGAGATCACTATGTCATTTTTTCCCCAAAGGAATGATTTTGGAGCATCAAAGGTTTTCCATAAATTTGTGTCTTCACTTGTGAAGATTTCTGTTGGTAAATTGTTGAACTGGAAGGTATCAGCAGGGAAATTATGAATTCATCTCTCTTTCTTCCCCCCATTTTAAACTTCTGTAATCTGATTGGTATATGCACACATTGCTCAAAAATGTGATTTTTCTTTTAACACTTCCAGATAAACATTGAAAAATTTTGATGTTATTTTCTTGCAGGCTAATTTAATTCGTAAGACTACTGTACTTGATGTTATGAGAAGACTTCTGCAGGTATAATGACTGCCTAAACAGATAAGCTTCAAATTGAATGCCTTTGTGCACTACTGACAGGTCTATTCCTGGCAGGCAAAGAATATTATGGTCTCTTCTTATGCTCGGACCAAAGATGCTAGCCAAGCAAAGTATATATCAATTCTGAATATCATCCAAGGAGAGGTTGATCCAACTCAGGTAATTAGAAATAGTTGTGCAGTATTTTTGAAATAGGAGTCCTGTCTTTGGGACAGCAAGTGCATTGCTGTGTTTGTGAAATAGGAGACTTTTTGTCTCTGTGACAGCAAATGTATTGCTTTATTTTGTGATTTCACTGTTAAATATTATCTTTTGTTTACTTTTATCAATTGGTGTTCTATCATGCAGTTACATAAAATCTTTAGCACTTCTATACTTTGATAAAAAAAACCTTGAAAAATTAAAAGACGTATTTCTTTTAACAAAAATTAAATTAACCTTCCTCTGATGCTGGTAGCCTTTCTAGTTTTTTTTTACTGCTATTTGTAATGTTATAAAGTTTTCATCATGTTGCAGCTTGCCCAGATTGACTTGTGATAGTGAAATATCATGTTTTTGTATATAAATATTTTAACAGCTCTACTATACTATGTCATGATTTTGTCTTTCTCTATGGATTTAGGTTCATGAAAGTTTGCAGAGGATTCGTGAAAGAAAACTGGTTAACTTTATTGAGTGGGGTCCTGCAAGTATTCAGGTCCGCGTTCTGTGGTAGATGGTGAATTTGTCTCCTTTGTATTAGTTTTAGGACTCAATCTGATCTTTCTTCTTTCCTGCACTTCTGGTAGGTTGCTCTATCGAGGAAGTCTCCATATGTTCAAACTGCACACAGGGTGGGACTGTCATCATTTTTCTTTCAGTCTTTCTTTTAATGCTTATCGTACTTTTCTGCTTTTTTTATCTGATGGTTATATTGGAGATAGATCAACACACACACACACACACATACACATATTGATTAAAATGGTTTTTGTTCTGTGGTTAAAAATCAAGAAATTGGGTTATGAAATAACCTATAGTTGCTGAATTTGGTAGGTCAGTGGCCTTATGCTGGCAAGCCATACTAGCATCCGTCACCTTTTCAGTAAAACATTGAGTCAGTATGAGAAGTTGAGAAAGAAACAAGCCTTTATAGACGTCTACAGGAAGTTCCCAATGTTTGCTGTAAGTGTCACAATTTCGTATGGATAATCTGATGTCCATCTGCATCTGTTATATATTTCTTTGGCCTGTAGCATCTTCATGTAATACTTGTCATTTCATCTGATGACATCAATAAAAAATGGACAGGATAATGACCTCTCAGAATTTGATGAATCAAGGGACATAATTGAGAGTTTGGTTGATGAATACAAGGCCTGTGAGTCCCCAGATTATATCAAATGGGGAATGGAGGTAGATTCTCTACAAATCCCACGTACCATTTTAAGAACATCTTGCGTATTGCTAAATTTTTTGCCGTCTTATTTAGGATCCAAACAACATGCTAACAGGAGAAGGCAATGCTACAGGATCATTGGATTCAAAATCAGTAGCGTGAAAAAACCAAGTAAGCTACGATTTGGCCATAATTTAGGCTTTAAGTTTCTGGATTTGATTTTCCTTTCTTTCTCTAGCAAGATAAATAAGATATCAACTTGTTATAAATTTGAGTTATCAGTTTTAAACATGTGAATATCTTTTGTTGTATTCTTTTTCTCCTTGTGACATGTGGCTTTACCATTATTAGTACTTATTTTTTATATATTTTTAAATTCTCAAATTACTAATTTCTTTAAAATTTTCTTTTTGCATTAATTTTTTTTGTCCTTCAAATCTCCACTTTCTTAAATTAATTTCTTTAATTTTTATATTAAAATATACTTTTTCATCCTAAAAATTAAATACTTATACTTTCAATTTTTTCAAAAGAAAATATTTTCCTTCTAAATCTAATCTAATATTTTTTTATTTGTTTATTTAAATTAATTATGCATATTTTTCTTATAACTTTGAATATTTTTATTTTACTTTTAAATATTATATATGCAATGCACATGATATGTGCTAGTTGATAGGAAAAAAATGAAGATTAAAATTTAATGTTAAACGTGGTTACCTTAAATGTACACCATTTATTTAGGTTCAATCAGCCAGGAGCAATATTTTGGTTTGTTTTCCTTCTTGAAAAGTCTTTACTCTCTGAAGTGTGACCTTAGTGTTTGATTCTGAGTATACAAGTATGTTGTCTTTTAAGTCTGTTTCCCATAAAAAATAAAATTTTCTTTTCCGTGTTATTTTGTCTAATCTGCCTCTCCCATCTCTCGATCTTTTCTTTCCTCTTCTGCCGTGGGTTTTGGAACATCAAATACTATCACGATGATTATGTGTGCATATTAAATTTTATATAATCTTAATATGTAATCTAGTTATATCTGTTTGGAGTTTGGACTAGAAAATAGAAATTATATTACAATAAACAATTTTTAAATATATTGAGTTTAAACTTGAATATTTGATCCAGTGACAATGAAACTTTATGCTGTCAGTGCACAAGAAAGTGCCACATCATTGTAGTAACTAATATTTATAACTTGGAAGTCTAATCTTTTAAGAATTTCGTAAATAGGTAGAACCACGGATAAACGTAAACCTTTTACACTGTTCGTAAATCGGCAATTTAATCCTCTGGGAATCTTGAGTACTTGGTGGGAAAGTGACAAACCTGAACCAAATCATTGCAGGTACCACAAGGAAATGATTTTTGTGAATGATCAACAAGGTTTCCAATGAAGTTTTCAACTTTTTTGGGGCGCGTGAGATGGTTTGCGGTGTGATTATTTTGGTTTGCAGTTTGTTTGCTAATCGTTTGTACCCAAGGAAGATCGAGTACAGAATCTCTCTGTATTGATTCGTTTTTAGCAATGTATATGGTTGGTTGGTTTGGTCATCGAAATGTAGAGAATTAGGAACCTAGTTTCTTTATATGGATCTGACGTGTTTGTTAGGTGATCTTGCTATTGGTTTGGCATGAATATTAAAATATTTAAATTTGAATTGATGTGGGCATAGATTTACACGGTTCACGTGGTGCAGAGATTCACTCTTATACGGTTTCTTTAAATTGCTTTGGATTCCTCAATTATCGACACCGTGACCAGTGGCGTTTGTCTAATAAATTAGAGAAAGGGACTTAGTGGAACAAAAAAATGTTTGGTTGCACTCCAAGACAAGAAAAACTTTGGTAAAGATGAAATGAAGTGTAACGAAAAACCGTTCTATTATTTAGATGGATTCTATCCTAATTTTAAATAAAAGAAAACTCTAATTATGTTACAGCTGATGGTGATCAACGTAAAGAAGTAATTTTATTGGGAACTAACTTCTTTCAAAATTTATGGTGGGCTGATTTGACCTTGAAAGAAGTAACTTTTTTTAGCTTTTCTATTAAGAATTGATATGAATAATAAAGTTCACAGGACCCAATTTCCTTTGTTGGATGTGTTCATAGGTACATTATTACATCTAACGGATTCATGGTCTCGTTTGTATTACAATTGATGTAACAATGGATTTGTATTAAAATTCCTATTTCTTTCTCCGGTGTGGCCTGTTTAAAGATATCTATAGGTGGAAAATGTTCGGATAGGAGGAGAAAATAGAAAGCATCGTTATTAGTACTAATGCATTGGAACAATATTGAATGTGTCGCTCAGTAGTGTGAAGTCATATCCTGATTCAAGAGCACATCACATGGGATGTTCAAGAGTAAAAATGGAGATGTCCATTTCTTTGGGGTTAATGGAGAGTATCCGGACTCCCTTTTGACACGGGATTGGGTTGCTCTCTTATCATGTTCATTGTTCAAACATAATGTCCATATTTGCTAAAACCAGAGTGAGTAACCCAAGAGCCTTGCACCGCTTATGAAGATCATGCAAGCAATACAAGATATTGGGGCCAACACTTGAAAATTTAAACCGACTAAAATTTCCATTTAAATATCAATATGTGGTCCACCCTAAGACAGAACCAAAGCTTTTGATTCCTATTTGTTTCGACCACAAATAATCTTTAAGAAATAAGACAATTTGAATATTTTAGGGATTTGCAATACACAAGGTTTTGAGTTTGTCAAAGCATATACCATGGTCATCGTAATCTTCGTCGCCACCTAAATTAAATTTGTTTTTATTCAAACTAGATATAACCATACGGGCCTACCCATGACTATCCCAAAGTTATTAAAATACGTTTTAATTTTTTATGCAACTTAAACATAAGAATTCTAATTCTTAATCAATTCTAATTCCAACAAAATTAAAATTAAAATTACAATTATGAACTACAATTTCAAAATCGCAAATGAACCGCTACTGTAATCCAAATCTTCAGAGAAATAGGGACATTAGCTATTATTGACCTGCAACAACCGATCGACAAATAAGCTTATTTTATTGCCACACTAAAATAACACTTTTCCCCGCTCGTTTTTTTATCTTGCTCTGGTCAAAGCTGCTGAAAACATTGTTAAGAGAATAAAAATAAAATGTCTAGGCAAAGGAATCCATAGAATGAAAAAAAACTATTCTCATTTTGTTTTGCAAAGCATACGGATACAAGTTCTTAATTAACTCACATACATACATATAGCAACCAAATAAAAATTAAAAAGAGAAAACAGAATGAACAACTACCACATGGCCTTGTTAGCTCCAATTCAAATTAACACAAGAAAAGATGTGCCAATAACAGTAAGTGGTCCCATTACAACGAAAGAGAAGGAAGAGAGACACTCAAATCCCTACAATGATGCGATTGATATTTCATATTCACCAGTTCACATCACATTACCACTCCTCTGTGACTAACTGACTTTCTTCCATATAAATGTGGTTCCATTTTTTTAGTTTATTTCTAAACTCACAAATACATATTCACCTGTTTTTAGTTTTGGGGTTCCAAGTTGTCCTCATTTCAAGTCTGTGTTGGTTATAGAAAAGCACCCAAGTGAGAGCTGCGTGTGAGATAACAATAACAATGGCATTTCTCAGAGCAGCTTCTGAAGTTTTGGCAATCTATACTCTTGTCTTTACCATTTTTTCACCTGCTGTTGTTGAAGCACAGTCTCTTTCCCTTGAACCTGCTCCTGCTCCTTCCAGCGATGGTGATTCTCCTCCCATTCCTAGTTTCACAAGAATTATTGAACATTTTTTCTCCTCTTCCTTGTGAAAGAATCAACAATTTAATGTCTGTAAGAAATTGTTGCACTTCATTTCAGTACTAAGTTGAAATTGATCTTTGAGATGTGGTGGCAGATGTAGGAGTTGAGAGGAGATCTAGATCTCCCAGAATTAATTGGCATGTACTTTTTCACCATATATAACTGTCATAATGAAATGGCACCAACATAGTAACTCTTGGTCTTCTAACATAGTTTTCTGTTTGTTTTTTTTTCGACAAATATTAATAGTTAATTTATTAGTTTTTTTAGTAAAGGATCGAACTTACGATCTTGCTTTTCTTTCCTTCTTTCTTAACTATGAAACAAACCTTATATCTCCAAGTACTTTTCTGTTGTTAGTGGATAAAGCTGCACGACATGACTGTAGATGAATGTGTTGTTTTGTTTCATTTAGTTTTTAGTTAATAATTAATGTTGATTTTTTTTTTCGATATCTAATTAATGTTGTTCATATATGTGTTGTTGGGTAATGTTCGATCAGGTACTTCAATAGACCAAGGAATTGCATACGTATTGATGGTTGTGGCGCTGGTGGTCACGTACCTCATCCACCCCTTTGACGCGTCTTCCCATCACTTCTGAATTATCTGTACTCAGAATTTTGTGCATAGTATTAGTAGGGGCTGGCTGGGGTTGAATTTATTGCGTGGACATGGACATTATATTGAATTGTTTTTAATATCTTTTTTTTGCTTTATTCTCTTCTTATCCCCCTCCCAATTTTACATATTTCGTTTACTTGTTAACGATGGATGATTGCTAGCGGAGGAAATAGTGTATTAATATAAATATGTTATTTATTTAAATGTCATGATACCGATCTATTTTGGATGATCGTTCAACTATTTCCTTACAATCTTCAATTAGTTTTGTTAAATATATCTAGGTATTCTGTTAAACGTGAGAACTTTGATAATCTGAAATAGTGTGTGATTCTTGGATATTTAGTGTTTTTGTACAGAATTAATTTTCAACAAGTGATTCAAGCCACCGTTACTGTTAAATTATTAGGATTTAAGTTCCTTTTTTTTGGTATGATTCCTGGATTAGTTTTCGTGAATGGTTGATTTTTTTTTATATGGATTATAGAAGTAATATCTTTATAAATTAAACAGTATAATTATTTTTTATTAAATAATTTTTTATAGATTGAGGTTTTTTGGACACGTAATAAAATTACCCTAGATCCTCCCGTTATAACTAGAATTTCCTGAAAGCTCGATACAAAGAGAGGTAGAAGTAGACTCAAACTTACCTAAGAAAAAGTAATTAAAAAAATACTTAATTGAGTGAAATATAAATTGGCAGATAATATGTTTTAAGACGGAATAGAAAAAAAAATTATAAACTTGATGAAAAATTATACTAGTTATCAGATAGTCCCTTTTTAATTATTTTTTCCTTACTTTTTTCATCCTTCTTTTCTTTTATTTTATTTCTCCTTTTTCTTCTCCTCTCCCTTCCTTTTTTTTCTTTTTCAACTTCTCCGTATTTATCATTGAATTCATTTACTATCAACTTCAATTAACTGATGTTGATGTCATATACTACTAAAAAGAAAGAATGAAAAATAAAAAAGTAAAAAGAAAGAGACCAAAAGGTGGGAGGGACAAAAATCAGTCACATGTTGACACGTGGAAAAACAAAATGTTGACATGCTACACTTGAAGACTTATTTTGTTAATATAATAATAAAAAATTAGAATAGATGTACTGGTTGGAGGAAGCCTCCACCGAGTGGTCCCTTATTGAACATGATGTATTGATTGATTATCCTGGATAATGTTATTAGATAGTTTTTTCCTCAAAAAAAAGGTAACGAATTCGGATTATGATAATTCATAAAATACAAGAATTGCGTGAATTCATATTCAAACAAAACAAAACCTATTGCTAATCACCTTGATGACAAGATCGACTCTGTCACAATTCGTATAAAGGCACTAATTAACATTCCTAGTAATTTGCAAATGTAGCAATGAAAATATACACAATGCGTATCCAAAGAGAATCTAGGCATGAGAAAGACAATTATAGGAATTATTACTTATTAGCAGGTGTTCACTGCTGAGTGTTCTGTTGACTTCTTGAAATGTCAGGAACATGATTCTTCTGGGCAAGACAGTGTTCTGTTGCTTCTTGAAACATGATTCTTCTGGGCAAGAGAAATTGTTGTCTTTGATGTAATTCACTACTATGCTCACCTTTACAAATGTAGTTAAAAGCCTCGAGCAAAAAAGTAAAAATGCAAGTATATTCTATGAAGTGGGATGTCTAAGCTGCAAGACATACTTGACAACTTCATAAAAAGAAACAACTATCCCAACTGATGGACCAGCGCGGCCTACACGGGGAGCAACACCTGTAAATAGCCCTCTCAATCCTCCATCCCTGTCCCAAGAAAATATTAGAGCCCTAAGATCAGTCCAAATCCTATTATGTGCTAAATGTCCCTCTCAAGTAATATTGATCATACATACCAATGATACCACTACAGTTTAGTAAGATGCTCATACCTCCAAATCTCAAGTAATGTTGTTCTTGTTGTCATCTTTAATGCTCTTTCAGGATCTTTCTGGGAAAATGAAAATGCGAACATAATTTAGAAAGAAAAAAAACGAAGCCATCAAACCCTGTATTTTTTATATGCGCAAATTAATTCAAAGTAAAATGGTGTTGTGTTGACTGATGGGGGAGAATCACACAAAAAAATTGAGAAAATATCCTGCAAATATCATGGTATACTCGTCATTCTTTATAGATTATACTTGCTGGAAAACCATTAACAATGGCCAATTATCCAACTCTGTAAGTTAATCTGCATGATGAACCAAACTTACTATAACTTAAGATCATGAATAGTATTCTGGTAAAGTTGATTAGTCAGCAGCTTGCCCAGTGTTTTTGAAATGATAAATTTCACCTTTTACAAGAAGACAGGTTGATTACTTTTCCTGATGATGCTAGGTCCAAATTTCTGCCTTTTCTTGGCAGGGACAGGAGGGTTAAGTGAATAGAAAGTTATTAATAATGCTAAAATCATGGCTTTGAGAAACAACCTCTATTTGCCGTCGAGTTTTTGCCACATCCAGTGGACATGTGGCAGCTGATGCTAAAGTTCCTGCAACAAAACCAGCAGAAAAATTTGCTCCAAGGACAGTGGCTGCACTTGCTCCATCACCCGCTAGGCCAAGAATGCTTTTCCTAATCTGTAAAGCAACTCCAAAGTCAACACATAATACCCAAACACAATAAAAATCAACTCATTTTCATTTTTTTTTAATTAAATGTAACAAAATCTCACTGGCTCAAGGGTTGACCAGCAAATAGCAGAGTATGGAACATCACGAGAAAGTTGTGCTCCAAGACCACTCCACCAAAAACGATACCTATGTACTGTTCAAAAAATAATTACAAATAGAGGCAACCAAAAGAAAGTGTGTTAAACAGAGAAAGATAAATCAAAGATGTCAAGAGTTCACTAACAGCTTTGAAAAATATTTGTGCCCTTCTCAGGGTGAATGACTCCAAGCAATGTCTTCCACACCCCTGGAGGCTTGCCACTTTGGGTTGCTCTAAATGCCTGAAGAATGAGAGAAAATATGTAAGAAGAGATATTCAAGCTACCCCTAGCATTAAAAATTTAGGAAAAAAATGTGTTTTTAGTCCCTACACTCTTAGTTAAACGTTGTCAACGTCCCTATACTTTATTATTGATGAATTTGGTCCTCAAACTTTAAAACACACACGGATTTAATTACTCTTCTCTAAAAACTAATCATATTTTTTTAAGTTGAAAGGGACTAAATCCATATGTTTTTTAAAGTTTGAAGACCAAATTCATCAATATAAATATATAGATACCTTGATCGCTGAAAACACATTTTTCCCTAAAATTTATTACCTGCATGCGAGTCCTTGCAAGTTCCACAGGATAACAAGAAATGCAAGCTAATGAGCGTGCAACTGATCCCGCAACTAATGGAACATAAGGTGTTAAATTTGGAGCATTCTCAGTTGTAAAATCCTCCAACATGTTGCGTAAAATATCATAACAAGGCATGTAGATTCCAACCTATTTTTGACAACAGAAAAACACAAGATCATTAGTATATACGAAAAATAAAAAGTATAAACTTTAAAATAAACCATAATGCATGAAACAGAAAATTCCAGACAGAAAAGAGAGCTTACAGTTGGCACAGCCAACGCCAAACTTGCACTTGTGCCTCTCCATAATCTCGTAAAGCCTTCCTGCAAAATTCACTCCTGTGAACCCTCTTGTAGTAAGTTATTAGAGTCCCAAAGGAAACAAACAAAAAAAAAAAACAAGTACAAAACAACATCTACTCGATGCAGGCTTGAAGAATTACTACCCACCACATTTGTGAAACATGACATGCAATCCTTTACAGACTATTTTGTCATAATATTATCAGAAACTTCACGCATGTTTAATAAATCTATTTCACCAGTTAATACTCTTAAGGTTGGAGTTCCTTATAGCCCAACTTGTAGCATCTTTGACTCATCCTCAAATAATTCAAATGGAATTTATTTATCGGTTACAGTTGAATCTTAACCGAGGTATACCACAGAAATTCCCCTTCACCATGCAAACCTAGAAACATAAGTTCTAATAACTAGGCAGTGAATTTCTCAACCTAATTTTTTCACATACATTTTCATATCTTATGCTATGCATCAAACTCAAACCTATAACTGTAATGCTGTCAGACAGTTATCTGTTAGACAAATAGAAAGACCACCTACATAACACGACTTCATATATCGTCCAACATTTTTGGGTTTGATGTGTGGCCCGTTAATTGATTTAGATAGACTCCGATACCATCTTAAATAGGATTTCAGCCTAACTCAACCCCAAAAACTAACTTATAAGGTGAGAGTTGTCCCCCACTTATATACTCTAGTGTGGGAGTTGGGTTTTTTCCCAATAGTCTGAAAAGAGAACCCGGTAATGAGAACCACTCACATAGTTAACTACCATTGTCTTCACAACAGTTGAGAGAACGATAGTTCATTTGATTAGAGTCAATTTTTTCTACCAAAGTAATTTAGAATTACCTCACGTGTAACTTTGTAAAGAACATCTAATGTCCCTTTATAGCGGTTACACCCGGAAGGACAAGGCAGCGGTGGCTCAGAGCTAGAAACTGCAGAACATCTAATATCGTGTGGCGTCTGAAAATAAACAAAAATTGTATAAACTGTACAAATCAAAATTCGGCTAATGAATGTAAACTATGAAGAAGCAAATACCGTGTTCGTTTGAAAAGTTGCCATTTGACAAACACCTTGGTAGGGAACACCTGCAGCTTGTGCTTGAAGTCTTGTCTGAAAGTAGAGATAATGAATTTCCTTCTTCGAATGAGTAAAATGGAAATGTTTTCACAAAAAAAAAAAAAAAAAGAGAAGAATTGATGGATACCTTGGCGACATCGAGGGGATTAACAATGATAGCAGACACAAAGGCGGCACCGGCTGCGGAAAGAGCTCGTTCTTGTATTCTCAATTGCGTATCGGAATTGGAATTGGTATGCGTTGGTGACATTAGAGAAACGTTTCCTTCAGAAACAACATCAATTGTTTAGGTTTTCGTTTCTTCTTCTGCCCACAAAACGAGAGAGAAAGAGAGATTCGTGGCGTCAATTTGAGGGCGCCAAACAATTCGCATGTGCTTTCAGCTTCAGCTGTATGGTTTGGACTTAGAACTAATTAAAATCCTACACAGCAAACAAGTTTTTTTTTTTTTTTCCTTTCTTAAATATGCTTTTTTTCATGTAAGTCAGCGTTTTTTTTTTATTCATGTAATTTTTTTTTAATTTTAGTTATAATAAATTTATCTTTTTTATTTTTATTTTTGTAAGATTTTTTATAAGTGCCTGTAAATTTATATTTTTCTATTTTTTATTCATAGACGTAAATTTATGAGAATTATAAATAAATTAAAATTTAAAAATATAAATTTATAAGGACTAAAAAAATTATACTAACTAAAATTAAAAAATATCAATTTTTATGAACTAGAATTAAAAAAACAAATTTACATGTATCAAAATTTTTTAAAAATGTTAATTTATTTGAACCAAAACATGTTCTTTTTTAATTATTTGTTTCTCCCCTTTTATTGTATTCTATTTTGCTATGCATAAAAGATGTTTAAATGATTTTATTTTTCTAGCAAGCAAATCATATTCAAACAAGTAATAATCACGTTAATAATTAAGAAAACTTTTTTTCCCGTATGTTAATATATATCAGATCAGTTTGATAACCGTTTAGAAATTATTTATAAAGAGTATTTTTTTATGCAAATCAGGCAATAAAAAAATATAAAATAAGGAATTTTTAAAATTTATATACTTGATGAGACTTATTTAGTTCCAAGTTACTTTAAAAAAAATTGGTTTTAAGGATCGGAGGAGTCCCAAAGTTCAAAAGAGAGTGCGTGAAAGACATCTTAACATAGAAAAGATTTCACTTTTTAAATTTTGATTCGAAAAAGAGAACGAAAGTATACATAATATATTTTTATATTTTAGAAATAGTAATGGAGGTGATAAATTATTTACTTTGTGCAGTTCAAAAATTATAAACTAGAGTTGTCAAAAAATGTAGAAGACCGAATGGGTAAAAAATGTGAAAGCGGGTTGGGTATGCCCCACTTCACTTGAATCTTTTACAGGCTAAATTTGTTGGCCCGTTTGTCCACGGAGCCTAACCAAGCCGAATTCAACAATTTATTTTTGTTAGCTTCATTTTATATGAATTTTAAATGAAATAATAATAATAATAATAATAAATAATAGATTCGATATATTTCTTTTTGTTAATCCTTCCATTTACGAAGAAAAAGAGATTATAACTAATCTTGCTCTTACGTATTTGGGCCAACATTTATAAGCCCACTCTAAAGTATTCGTGGCTCACAAAGCTAAGTCAAATTTGTCCAATTATTTTTAGTTCTCGATTTTATGAGCCTGCCTCGTCCAGCTATCAGACTGGCCCATCAAGCCAGGTCATTTTTGACAACTCTACGAATTAACAACACGAATAGGGTCTAATAGAAAAAGATTAGTCTTTTATAAGTGGCAAACCACTGTTTAAATCTCTATTAATAGAAACACCCACATTATTTAGTATTTGACAAAAAAATATTTTTAAACGATAATACATATGGGAAAAAATATAAATTGATTTTTATAAATAAAATCTTTTGATTGAAATTTATTATAAATCAACTTGTTTTGATTTGGTTTAGAAAACTCTTTAAATAGGTTAAGAAAATTAATCTATGTGATGGAGTATAGCACGGGGGAGTGCAAGATGCCTACGGTGGGAAACAAATTAGGAGTTAGGACCATTGATAAAGTGATATAAAATTGGATGGTAGTGATTACCAAACTAGTTGGAAAGGTAAATATTATAAAAGGAAACAATTAATAGTATAAGAGAAAATAAGTTATGTATTGATAGTGTAAAATTTTTATATTGTCATTTAATCATAATCTATTATGTATGGTAAGATAGTTGATTTTTACGATAATTATTTTAAAAATTATATAAATGATTATTTATAAATGAATGACGATATAAACTACTTTATACCATCAATACATCATTATTAAATTCAAATTATAAATATTATTATGTTAATTAGTGTTTCGTATAACATTACATTAAACTACTATAAATTTGTGATAATAAAAAAGTTATCTTCATTATAAAATCAAGATTCATCTATAAACATATACTTAATTATCATAAGTATCATTTTTTTGACCAATATTATAAACATCCTTGTTACTATAATTAAATACAATAAATCAATAATATATTTTGAGATTATATAATAGATACTAAATTTAATAGGTAATAGATAATAGATAGTAAATTTGTTATTAAATAGGTGTATGAAATTCTTTTTTTTTACCTTGTCAATGCAAACACTATTTGATGCGTGAAAAAAAAAATCAAGACATTACAAATTAAGGAGATTTATCACCTTATTCAGCTATATTATACTATAGTCTAAACTCTAACATACTAACATACCACAATTGCTTATGAGAGATACTTGGGTTCTCCCGGCTCAAAACAGGCTGAAATTCAAGGAGATGATCACTGCACAGGTTTTGGTTTGTGTGTTGGGGACAAGGACAACCATGGCCAGCCTCTTAGAACAACCCGTGTTTACCTGTGATGGAAGGAGAAGAAGCCAATTTGCACTTTATAGTAATGCCAAACTTATCCCTCTATATGTCTGATGCCGTCTCCATCCAAAGAAACCATGAAAATATTGATTTAATTTGTCAGCAATTAAATCACCATCGGATCTGTGACAGGAGAAATTGGTAATAAGAGCCTATCTACTAATTGTTCACAGATAAGTTAGAAAGGGCACACACCAATAACACTTTCACTATTGCAGTGGCAGCCTTTTTTCTGATACACTGAAAGGATATAGATTGCTGAATAGGGTAGAATTATTTTAAAAAAGCTGTTTATAAAATCAAAAAGTGAGTAGGCAATTAAACAGAACCTTATTTATTATTTAGTATAAATAAAAAAGTAAATTTAGTATTAATTTTTGAACCTAAGTCCTAAAATAAAACTAATTTCTTTTAAATAAAAGTTTGAAGGGAAAACCAAATTTATTTTAATAATAACTAAAGTGATAATAAAAGAAAGAAAGAAAGAAAAGGTAGAGTGTGCAGAGCAGAAGAAAAGCGAGAGAGATCTTCTTCAATTCATTATTCAGCTGTTGCATTGCATTAGACGACAGTGAAAATGAGGCTCGTTTTCGATTTTTCACCTCTGCCCCGACAATGAGCATCCAACCACCCAGTTTATTAACTTCTTAGTGTCTCTGCTTTCATTCTTGCAGCCTTTCTCAAACGCCCCACTACCTCTCTGCCACTCTCAACATCTCTGTTTCTAAAACCTCAATATCACCGTCTTTCTATAACTCATTACAACCCTAGCGTAGAGAACCAAACAATTGATTTTTTTTTTATCTATATTTATCTTCTTCTATCTATTATTTAAAAATAAATTTTTTATTTTTTATTTTTTATTATCTATATCTATCTATCTTCTATCTATTATTTAAAAATGAATTTTTGAATTTTTTTATAGACAAATGAAATTATACTATACTAATATCATGATACTCATACTATTATTTAATTACAAGTAGATTAAAGTTGACACAAAGTAAAAATAAAAAACACATTTCAATCTTGTGAGGATATAAAACATATTAAAAATTTTATAATAACAAATTACAAACATTTCCAAGACCAAAAAATATATTTTAGATTTTATTTTTTTTAGCTGATTGAATTTACATTTTAAAATAGTCATAAAACTTTAAAAAAAACTTCACAAAGTATCAATTTATTACCTACCTAGACTAAAAACGAAATTTATCAAAATTAGAGACTAAAAAAGCAATTTATCAAAATTCAGAGATTAAAAAAATATTTATTTTAAATTTTAGGGGCTAAAACAGTAATTAAGACATTAAAAATTATAAAATTATAATAGATTCATTAAATAAAATATGAGACCTATAATTTTTATGATTTTTAATAAATTTCATCCAATAAGATAGAATGTATTTTAAAAAATATAATTTTTTTTGTCTTTCTAACATTTCTTAATCAATAAATATTAAATACGCAAATCAAATACTTATTTGATAATTTCTTATAAAATGAAAATGTATTATTCATAAATTTGATTGCAAAAGTTATTAAAATGAACTTAAAAAATAACATGATTTCAATAATTTTTATAAAAATTAATAAACCAAATTAAAATATAAAAAATAAAAAGTTAATAAATTATTTCATCAAAGTTTAATAATTTTTCAAAAATAGACTTACAAGTTTAATTTACTTAATGATAGTGGTATAAAATTATAAAATATAAACTTAACAATCCTGTATAATACAAATAATTGCCCTAGCTAGTATGTATATGGGAGTGAATGTTACCCGGCATATGTTCTCATATCATTGTATGTATAATATATTTAAGGTAAATAGTCACTTGGTTTTAGTTTTTGAGTCCATAAAAATTACAATTATGTCATGTTATTGAATTTTCGAAAAAACAGTTGTGGATTTAACAAAATTCACAAAGATAATATAATCGTAATAATTATTAATGATATTCATACATAATATATTTCATTATATTTGATTGAAGAGTAATTGAGTCGAATCTATGATGAATCACTGCATTCACTAGTTACTAGTTGCTAAAACATTTTGCCGTGCTTGAAAATCCATCTATTATGGAGCCTAAAATGATGATAAAGTATTCAAGTTCCTCCTTGACAAATTTTAACTGTCTTTTTCATTTTCCATCTTGGAAAATACTAAATTGAAAGAGAAAGCGATGGAACCAGCTTCACCCCACGGAAAAGTTTTTTGTGGAGCAATTTCTAAATTTATGGCAACAGTAAAAGTAAAAGGCGTTCAGTAAAGGACCAACGACAGGCATAGCTTGCATTGCATGAGTATCAATCTGATTTTGAACACCTTTGTGGACAGAGGGCATGCAACTTGCTCTGCTCTCATTTAAATCTCATTCCTTCACATATACACAAGCATCCGACAAAGGAAAAAGTCTGTACCACCCTCAACCTATTTGCTCGCTAAATGTTTTGACCAACCCAAAACAACCATTCATAGCCATAGCTCGTTGAAGAAGCGTGCTGGGTTTTTTTTACCATAAAAGCCACTTAGTAGCATTCTCTTCCCAAGAGACCATGATCTTTTTTTGTTTGTAGTAGGTATTAAGAAATATCTCCAAAAACACCACTCAATTGTCAAGGCATTCTGTTATGTTCTACTCCCTAATTTCAAGGTACTCTTTCAATGGGTCAATTGTCTGTGGGGTCCTAGTGACTCATCCTTGGTACCCGAAATCTTTGTCTGGGAAGTTGGTTTGGTTTCATATTAGGCCTTTTGTACCTAGCCAGTGGTGGTTCCCTACAACTACATTCCATACAGTCTCTTTTAAAATGATCATGCGGGACTTCTCTCTCTATTTTCAGCTTATGCCGACATATATGATATTTATTTTGGTAAAAGAAGACTACATAATTTTTTATGGCCTAAAGAGATCCGTCTGCCACATGATATACAAGTTAAGATTCTCTTTAACAAAGACTAAGCTACACAAACAATAGTATCTTCGACAAAAAGGTAATCTTGTAACTATACTCTCCATGTTTTATTTACAACTAAAAAATACCAACATTGACATATACCTTTAGCCTAATTGCATTAATCTTGCTTATAGTACCTTATAATAAATCAATTAGCCGATTTAATCTGTGTACTTCAAAGTTGAGGCACAAGGCAATATTTTTTACTTTTTCAAAAAAAGAGAAGTCTTATCTCCAAAAGTATGGCTAACCAAGATGCAGGATGTGTGATTGTGGGATGCCTAAAATGACCAGCAATTGAACATGACACGTGAAATGGAACTTTAGCTTAGTGCATGACTGACAGCCGTTTTACCCCGCGCCTAATGTATGTCTATGGCCAAACAAAAATATCCCACCAACCCTTCAAACTAGGATGTTTTCAACATAAGAACATCAAAATAAGCAATGCTAATAAACGTTTAAATCTAAAAGGGGGTAAAATTACAAATCAGAACATCAAAATTCCACTAAGATCACTATAATGCCGTTAGAAAACAAAATTGAAAGCATGAATTATAAGATGTATCATGTAACTAAAATAACAAAATATCTCCATCTTTACACAACTAAATCAGGTAACCTTAAAACTTCACAAGTTCAATTTAATGTCTCAAATCAACAAAGGATCACCGAAGTAACTATCTATATCCCAATCCCATGATTGAAAATCCTCATTGACAAGATGGAAAATGTCACTGAATTTGTCATGGAAATCAGGCTGTTGTGTTATGCTAGTTTCATCAAGCAACTCTGGTGGAAGAGTTTCAAAATTGAAATAACAATCAATGGACGGTGAATGTGAATGTAAAAACAAGAAACTGTCTTGAGAACATTCGTCTTTGCTTGGAAGATCTGTTTCAGAAACCTCCTCCAACATATGTTCCACCTGTTGAAGTCCAAGCACAGAAGTAGGTGAAGACAAACGAGACTCTTCACTTGAATCATTGTCACCACTCACAGCCACACCAGCGTCAGTTTCATTAGGGCCATAATCACAAAGATCTTCCCTTGTAGGAGGCTTGATGAAATTAGTGAGAGCTTTAGAGCCTCTAAGGTCAATAGCTGCTTTGTCATAAGCCATAGCAGCTTCTTCAGCAGTGTCATAAGTCCCTAACCACAACCTTTTTCGCTTCACAGGATCTCTGATTTCTGCTGCCCATCTTCCCCATGGCCTTTGACGAACTCCTCTAAGCCTCTTTTTTTCAAAACTATCTCCAGTTTTTTCCTTGTAATGCTGTCTCGGTGACACATTAGTAGTACGATTTACACCTGCAGACTCACGGTTAGTTGCACTCTTCTTCTCCACAATTCTGATTTCATTCACAAACTTCTTCATTCTTGGATGAATAACCAACCCTTCATCTTCATCTTCGTCATCTGTGGCATAGGGATCCATCACAGAAATCCGAACTACCTTTGGTGCTGCATTCAAAATGTCACCAGGTTTGACATGTTTGTAAGTGACAACCTTCTGTTCACTGAATCTAGCTTCCATTAAGTGAAGTGAATGATACATAGAGAGTCCTCACCACACCAGTAGAACTGTAGAAGTGTTCAACTCTCATTGTGGACAAAAACACTTTTATGGTACCTGGTGACACACTGTGTGCAGTGCTCTGAATTCTTGATAATTGGTTTTCGATTATGATTTGAATTTTATTTATTTATTATCTTTCCATATCTTACGTTCCTTATTTTAATGTTTATCCAAGGATTTCGATAATTCGTTATCAATTGATTTTTTTTCGCAGAACTCTTCCGTTGTTTCATTGTTAGTTGTTAATTCAAGAATGTTAATAAGTAATAAACATCGTACATTTTTGCTGATAGTACGAGAATAAATCTTTATTTATTTTTTTCCCTCAAAAAAGATTGATTTGGATTTGGCAATTGACACCTATCAATATAAGATTTGATAATATAAAACTAGATAGTATAAATTTGATAATTAATATTTACCAACATTTAATATTCTAAGATATCTAGGACGAGATTATACAAAAAATTGTATTTCTTAATAGAATATTATCTTATATTTTTTAGTATGTTATCTTATATAAGAAAATATCTTATATAAAAAATTGTGTAATTTTTTTAATATATGATAATCATAAAGGGATCAAATCAGATATGAATATTTTTAAAAAAGAAATTAAAATTTTAAGAATAATAATGTGTTTATATCTAAAGCTTTGTAAGTATATAATGATTAAATGTTCTTAAAATTATCAAATTGTGATAATATTTTACTAATAAAATTAATGATTTTAATACTATTACGATAATTTTACTTTAGATAAAAATAAAGTATTATGTTAGCACGAAAAAACACAAACAAAATCAAGACAAAGATAAAAATAATTTCAAAAAGAAAAAATAATTAGTGGTTTAATAAAATAGGTTAATAAACAATGTAAGCTAAAAATTAATGTATTTTGTATTTAACAATTAATTTATATATGATAATAAATCCAATTATATGATATGGCTTGACTTAGGTTAAAAAAAAATTGTTATCCAACATGTACATGACCCGGTCTTATTTGGGTTGGTCAGGTTTGACCCAAATACTTAACAAACTTAATCCAATATAATTGAATCATATTGGATCATGGACTAAATCAAACTTGTGAACACATGTGATATTCAATAGACTTAAATATATTTTTGTTTTATAATAAATACTCAATTTTTATGTTTATTTCCTAATAAATTCTTATTTTACATTGAGTCTCTAATAAAATAGCAAATTTATTTTTGTTCTTTGATATTTTGTTTTAGTATTAGATAAATTAACAAATTTTGTGTTTACTCCCATATATTAAGGAATTTTGTTTTAATTCTAACTAATTACAAATGAAAAAATATCAAGACAATGGATATGCAATGTGTTAAATACTTGGAAGAAAATTTTTGTCATACATCTTATATTCAAAAATAGAATTGTTTCTAGTGAAAAATATTTGTGATCTAGACAAAAAAAAACACATTATTCTTGTAAAAAAAAAGGATAAAACACTTTCTTAAAAAAATATCTTAAAATTATATCATACCAATATTTTTAAAGCTACAAATATACAACTTAAATATTTTTTATATACAGATATAATTATTTAATTATATTTATTAAAATTACATTATTATATTTTTGATCAATCAAATTAATATAAAATTAACTTTTAATTTGATTTAAATTTAAAAATAATAATTCAACTTAAACAACAATGTTTCAAAGACAACATAATTTGTTACAATTTAAAATAAATAAGATTTCATTTAAATATCTCATTTATTGCTTGTATATATTAAGGTATTGTCAAATAGAATGTGGAGGGTGATGCATTGCTTGGTTAATATCGATGGATTGGGAGTATATTTTATCTATGATGAATGTTCACTGATTGCATATAGTCTTACAAAGAAATTTACATATATTAATTGCATAAAATAACTTATATATTAATTGATGTAATTATATTGATTTATATAATAAAATTTAAATAATTTAGAAATTAAAATAAAATCCCAAAATTTGTTTAAATTATTTTTTAAAAAATAATTTTCATATTAGTTTATGAAATTAAGTTATTTTTATAACTAGAATAAAAAAAACATTTTTTTCATATTAAAATTTTATGAATTTTATATTAAAATATTATTTACAAAATTTAACTAGAAAAAGCAAGTAACATAAGTGATTTATTACAGGGTTGTTCAATTAAAGGTCATGGTCTTATGGATTCAATTCCTACAAAGATATGTTTTATTTTTTCCCAAAATTATTGATTCTAAAATATAAGAGTATTAAAATATTTTAATTTAAAAATATAAAGTCCAAAATCATAGATTAAAATTTATAAAAAAAACAAAATTACAATTTAGTCAAAATAAAATTAAATACAATTGTATACATGACTGGAATTTGAAAGAAAAAGAAAAGAAAATTATAAACCAGATAAACATGAAATTTAAGAGATTAAAAAACTCTTAAAGCAAACAAAAGTTTGGAAATATAATTAATAATTTTAACTCCTAAGAAAATGAAAAATACCTTCACATTCAAAAGTAAAGATTTTAATTTATATCATGTTATATTCCTATAATAAAATAAATCGTTATTACTATAAAGTATAAAGTCATTTTTTTTAGAGACTACTATAAAGTCATAAAGAATGAAATATTGGTAACGAATCCAAGTAACTTCTAAGAACTAGGAATCAGCAATCAGAATAGTATCAAAAGAAATATAAGTGGGAACACACTGAAGAACACAGCTGCAGATATTTTCCAGCACTCACAGGAGAAGTTTCATACAAACAAACTAAAAATCCTCCTATTGTTTTCACTGATGTGAACAGCACAAGACTTATCCTCAATATGTCAACAGCGGGAATGAAAAGAAAGATTATACATTAATGTCTTTTAACAAATGGAAGGAACACGTCCTATTCCATAATGTAATGCCTTATTCCAATTTGCTAGCCCATTGCATACTTCTGAGTCCAGCTCCTAGCAGTTGTCTCATACTTGGACCTGTCTGTCTTGTACATATGAGCAATTTCAGGCACCAAGGGATCATCTGGGTTTGGATCCGTCAATAGGGAGCAAATGGAGAGCAAAACCTGAAAAAGGAAACGGAGACCCTTCCCACCCATTTAAAAAACAGTAATAGTCCAAGAGAAACAGTAACCATACATCAATGGGGGGCTCCCAATTTCTCATAGAAAAAGTTTCGCACCAATAACAACACGTTAAGAAATGTTCATTGTGTGATTTTTAATATTATTAGCCACAACTTAAGATTTTGAAGGTGCAACAATTGCATGCAATTTAGATCATGGCACTCAAACCAATTTTTAAGAGGTATCTGTTGATGTGATTCATTGGAATCTACATTATGGATCAAATAGAACTAAGCATGAGTTCAACATTTCATGGTACAACATTACTATACTACAAGAATTACATGCAATCCAGAGTATTAAATAGATCCAAGATATTTCATAGCAGACTTATCCATCACTGGATTTTGGCAGAAATCATCATATAGACCATAAGTTAGTAACCTTCTGCTGCATGATGTTAAAAAGTTAACTTATTGAATTGGCTACTTGTTATTTATATGTTCTTTGACTAATAGAAACATTTCTCTCCATGCTTATATGAAAAGTTATTTGTTGCTGTATTGCACCCAATGAAGATTAGTGTTAAAAAGTTCAGTACAGTCATAACCTTAGATATTGTCAAGGCGGGGCTCCACTGCTCCTTTAAGATATCAAGACAAATACTACCATTGCTGTTGATATTTGGGTGGAAAACTTTAGTCCTAAATGCAACCTGCAAGAGAAAAGTAGACATGAAGAAAAAGAAGTGTTAAAATTTTGAACAAACTAGCTTTATGTGAATTGGAAGCCATTTCTAGTAAGTAGTAACAGTGTAACACAAAAGCAAGTCATTGGAAAAGCTCACTTCATTCTCCTGGAAACAGAAGAGTGGTTAACACCTACTTTATAAACATGTAATGGCTTCAACGGTGGCTACTTCAAACTTAGCACCTTCACAGCTTATAATTGCAGAATTCATTTTATTACTCACTGTCAAATTTGGTTTTAAAGAGGTGGCTCCACCTCTACAGGTAATTGTTAGAAACTTCAAGTGAAAACAGCACATAAACTGCTCCTCAAACGGGAAAATGAATATTTGTTTTCAGCCAAACCAAGTATGCCCATACTGTAAACTTCTAAGCAGAAAATAAAACTCAACCATAGAAAAACTAGAGTGGTAATAGCATTTCCATTAGTAACAAGTAAGGACTCATCCACCTCCAAGAAATGCCAGCAGATTATGATTTAAGAAATTCATCAGTCGTCACCAAAATTCAACATATCACTGGCATAAACATCTCAATCAAGGCACCATTGTTACAATATGGACAAGATTAACAGAACAGCGAAGCAAGCGACAAGTGTGCATTGGATTTGGATGATTGAAAAGCAAAATTTAATATCTTTAAGATAAGAATACATAAAATCTAATTAACAAATTTTAGGAATAATCTGAAATTCAGGAAATATAGAAATTTTGACAATATATAAACAAAAAAAGTCCAGTATTCTCCAAGCATATATAATGAAGGCAGAATTGTTGAACTTGTACTGGGCAGGACAAGGGCAATACCTTGGGTGGCTTGAATGGATAATCCGGAGGAAAATGAATAGTAACTAGAAAAACACCCCCAGCATAAGGGCTATCAGGGGGACCCATTATAGTCGCTTGCCAATGAAACATATCTTCCGCTACAGGACCTATGAAATGTAATAATCATTAGAAAACAACAAACTTAACATTGGTTTCCAATATAGTATCAGAAAATAATGAATAATGTGTAACAGACTAAAGAATGCAGTTTAAACAAAATTTTCAAATATATACAAACTCACAACTTATGACTTATATCTGCTTGTTTGATGAGTATGTTCATGCAACTCAGATACATAATAAACAACTAGAAAGATAATAATGTCAGCCAGATACAATCTTAAAGTAAGAGTTATCTTCCAATGGATTCTACAACCAAAGACAGAGATTATCACAAGAGTCTCTCTATCTTCAATCCATGATAGTTGTCACAAATCCAAAACACAGACTTAGAGAAAATCTCTGATAAAAGAAGGCAACAGAGATTAGAGAGATTCTAATTTCTAAACAGTCACGACACTTTGAATGCAGGATTTCAACTTCAGTAGAAAGAACACAGAGGAATTGATTTTAAAAAAATGAAGATATTTGAGACCAATTAATAACAAACAAAGTTAAGAAACAACAAACTTATGAATCGTTGGTTATCACTCATAACCAAGAAAAGCTTCTTCTGACTACCAGAAAAGTCTCACAAAACATCATACTGACAATAACCTTTTGAAGTCACAACCTGGGATATGAAGCTTAGAACAAATACCTCATCCTACTTCCTCAAAGATTGTCAATTTATTATATTAACGTACGTAAATCAGCATCTAGAAACACATATAACAAAACCCAAATAAACCTAGGAAACAAGGAGGGAAAAAAAAAACACAACGACCCACATACGCGTAAATTCCAAAACTCATAGATCGAGCAACATATGAAGCTTAATAAGGGTTTGGGATAGATAGAGAGTAAAAAGGGGGCAAAAAGAAAAGAAATTGGGTGAAGAAAATTGTACCGGCGCTGCAAGAGGTTGGAGGGTCTTTCTGGAGGTCCTTAAGCTCCTTCAGAATCCGCTTGGAGGCCATGGAAGAAGATTCCCTTTCGATCTACGAAGGAAGAAAAGGGAGAGTTGCAGAGAGAAAAAGTCGCTCTTCAATGAAACGAACGAAGAAGAGAAAACCGAACCCAGCAGAAATGACTATGTACGGAAAGAGAGACGTCAAGGGATTATTTTGGTTTGAGAAAATATTTTCTATTTTTATTTTGTGAAAATAATTTTCAATTTCAATTTTTAAAGTTTAGGAAACGTGTTTGGCTTAACTATTTTCAAAAAAACTCAAGAAATAATTTTAGAATAAATTTTATAAATGATTTTCAATGAAATTTTGTCTAATATGTTTCCTCAATAATAATTATTAGAATCATTGTATTATTTATTTACAAAAAAAAAAAAAAAAACCAATGCCAAATCTTAAAGATCTTAAAATATTCTCACCCTTGTTCAACAAAAGATTTTCAGAAAGCAAAGGTATATATTCCCTTGAAGATGATCGGCAACAAGATATGATTTAGGTTCAAGATTATTAAAAACAAGAGATTGTTCAGTGATGAGATAATATGGAAAACAGCGTGATAATAGGGGAACTCAAAAGAAGAACAACAATATTTACATTTTATGCCATTGCGTTTTCTAAACGCCGATTCTGTTTCCATGAAAATGAGAAAAAAAGTATTTTGCGTTTTCGAATTTTCACATTTTTTTATTTAAATTTTAACCAAACATATTTTTAACATGTTTCTATAGAAAATGGTCAAATGGTCAAATCAAACATACCCTAATATACTCTATACAATACAAATTTTAAATCACCATCCATTTTTACTATCTTGCGCGGACAAAACATGGACCCCATACTCTCTTTTTTTATTTTTTGGGTGGGTGTGTTTGTTTTTAAGTTTATCTCTATTGTTAGGGTAAATTATCCTTTTTTCTTCATTTTAGGCTACTTTCATCTTTTTATTTTGTTATTTAAGGTTATAATATAGAAATTAAGAAATATAATTAATATTTTTTGTTTATATTCCTAATTATATTCTTTATTTTATTTATTATTCCAACATCTGTATAACATTCAATTTACACCCACAACAAATATTTATTATATTCTTTTAGGGGACATTTTTACAAGAATATTTTCAAGTTTTCTAAAAAATATGAAGTTGGAGATTTTTTTTTTATGCATCAGAATATAAACACAAGGAAAAACAACCAAAAAAAACTAGCAGTGCCTAGCAAACGAAGTCCCTAAGGCATCTGCTTTTAGCTTCTGAATAAGAACTTGAGGACACGAATCCAGCACTTGCACTTGATTGTTATGTCTTGCTCCATTCTTTGCAAGCTAATCTGCAACTTGTTGCCCTCTATGAAAGTATGTTGAAAACATAATTGCCAATGAAGGTTAATAAGATTTGTGATCTTTGCCACTATTGGGTATGAATGTCTTGTTGGATTAGCTTCAAGGCACTTTTTGAATCAGTTTCACATATCAGATGTTTTATCCCTTCTAGCCACGCGATACTCAGCCCATTGAAGATTCCTTGAAGTTATACATTTGTGATTGTTGTAACGCCACAATGACCAGTGTAACCAACTATCCATCTTTCATGAACGTACGTAATAACTCCCCCTGGATTTCCCAATGCACAACATTAGTATTAAGTTGGTAAGGACCTCCAGGTGGTGCATGCCGCCGAACTTGAATTGTTTGTTGTGTATTCGAGTACAATTAAAGATTGTTGAGTACAAGTGTGAAATAAAGTCTCACATCGGATAAAAATGAAAAAGTTGGGCGTCATATAATTGAAAAGAAGATCCTTAAATCTAAGTCTTAAGATTTTGGATTAAGATGTGATATCTAATTCACTTATATAGTTGTTTATGGCTCACTGGTGTAAACCCCTTGCTTTCCCAACAAAGACCTGAAAAATGGTTTCATGAAGACTGTGGATACGAGACAACATGGAAAAGTCTGGTAAGGTAGTATCTCGAAAGATCTCCTCATTCCTAGCCTTCTAAATCCACCAGCAAGTCACATCAAAGTTGCTAGTAACATGATGCTTTAACCACTTTAAGCTGTCGTCATAAATTTGATTACTGTGAACATCAAAATAAACTCTTTTTGCTTTCGGGCAGTCCCTAAGCAAGTGGAGAATGGTTTCTTTGCTGCTACCACACCTGAAACAAGAAGGTTCAAATGAAATATGACGGTTAGTGCGAAAAGCATTTGTGGGAATACATTGGTGATCTGTAATCCACAAAAAGTGTTTGATATTCTCTGGTAACTGTAAGGACCACACCCAGGATCCTCTCTCTGTAAGGTAACTAGTGGGTAAGCGAGCTTTTGTGAGCCAACGTGGTGCATTGAAGAATAAACTTGATCATTTAAGTTCCAATAGGTGACTGCCCCCACAAAATCATATCATTCACTTGATCATTTAAGAATAAACTCTGGATTTCCTGCTTCAGCCATGTAGGAATAGTAGTTATCAGATTATCAAAGCACCACTCTCCATTAATCCATAAATCACGAATTGAAACTTTGATATCTTGAATACTAACATTCTCTATCAAACCAAAGGGAAGTGTCTCCTTGCCCAATACGAAATTTATATCCCGGCTCAAGGATTTCAACTGCTTTTCTCAAAGGGGACCAAGTATAGGAATAACCAGGATATTCCTTTCTAGAAAGGATTGACTCAACATGAAGATATTTTGCAGCAACAAGTTGGGCCATAATTTATTTGGCTCGTGCAACAAGGTCCATATGTGTTTGCCAAGCATTGCCTAGCCCAACCTTGTGCCTTGGCTGAGTCATAGTCTTCCGATTCACCCAATGATTATATGAGGAACCCCAAAGGAACCTGTGAGTAGCTTTATCAAGATCATCACAAATTCTGCATTGTGTAAATAGGAATAGAATTTAAAACGGATTTTGCTAAAGTAACTCGGCCAGCTCTGTCAAGCAATTTCTCCTTCCATCCAACCAAGCAACTTTTAACCCGGTCCATGAGAAAAGAGAAATCGGAGTTCTTGGCTCTCCCGTCAAGAAGAGGAAACCCCAAGTAACTCCCAATATTCTGAGTACTAGAAAAATCAAGCACACTAGAAAACTTCTCAATATGGCGTCTCGTGATATTTTTTGAAGCTACAAATCTGGATTTCTGGAGGTTAATTTTAAGACCAGATGCTTGGCAAAAGGAGTCTAAAACTTTACCCACAAAACGAACCTGAGATGTATTTGCTGTAGTGAAAAGAAGGCAATCATCTGCGAAGAATGAATGAGAAATGTCATGCCCATTTTTTGCAACTTTCACTGGCTTCCAAGACTTGTTCTCCACAACTTGTTGAATGAGGAAGGCTAATTTTTCCATGCGAAGAACAAACAAATAGGACGATAAAGGGTCCCCTTGTCGAAGACCCCCATAAGGTCTGAAACTCTCTAGAACCTCATTATTCCATCTCAAAGATAGGGATGTGGAAGTAATGCAATTCACAATAAGAGCAATAGTTGCAGATGGGAAACCAAACTCAGATAAAGTCACACAAGAAACTCCCAATTAACTTTATGGTATGCTTTTTCAAAATCAATTTTAAGCATGAGATATCCTTATTTACCTCTCTTCTTATGCATACTATGCACAATTTCCTGAGCAATCAAAGCATTGTCACAGGTACCACAACCAGGTATGAAGCTACATTGGAAGGGAGAGATCATAGTGTTGAGGTGAGGCCGAATTCCAATAACTTTGGATATAACTTTCAGCAACACATTACAAAGACTGATGGGCCGAAAATCTCTGAAGCTGCCTGGAGTATCCACCTTGGGGATTGGAACAATCAAAGTTTTAGCCATGCAGGGGTTGATCATAACAGAAAAGAAGGATTGCGCCACCATCTCCCACACATCATTTCCAATAGTTTCCCAAAAGGTCTGGTAAAAGATTGGTTGAAATCCATCTGGTTGTGGGGCCTTGTAAGGACTCATAGAAAAAATAGCCTCTTTCACTTCTATCATAGTGACAGACCTTATGAGGGTTTCAAAGATTTGTGGACTAATAACAGAAAATTCAGAGATGTCAAGCCCCCTAGGTTTACAAGTGACTGAAGTTGGAGATGTTAATTTTTCATATTTGGTATACCATTTTAAAAAAGTATTGTCACAAGGAACATTGTTACCAATTAATTCTTTTGTCTCATGTTTCTAACAAAATTGTTCTGAAAGTGAGAAGTGACTTTCTCATATTCGAAAAAATATTTAATGATGTAAAAGATCATAATGCTCTCGTTATTATATAAAGTTTTAGAACATTTTTTTACTGAATGTAATAAATAAATAATTTTAAGAATAAGAAATATGAATAAATATTATTAGTATACAAATTATATTTTTTTTAAATGTTTTGTAAGCAAACATTATACTTTTAATATACTCTTTAATTCCTTAAAAATTGACAAGACATTAATTAAAATTTGATTAAATTTATATTTATTATTTCACTCGAGGATATGTAAGAAGAAGAAAATTCCTTGTGAAGTTAAAAAAAATATATTATAATTTTTCTCGTTTGAAAAATAACTTATTATGTGAGAATTCACATCAAACTTTAGAAAGATTTAAACTATAATCGCCATTACTAGAACTCGTTGCCTGCCCGATCTATTAAAATTTAAACCATAAGGAAGATTCCAAGTTTTGTCCTCATTACCTAAAATAGAAATCATCAATGACAACCAATATCATGCAAGAGAAATGCAAATTAGTTAAACAATCATTTTATTCATTTTATCTAATTGTAAAATATGATCGTTAACTTGTGTGACGGGTAGATGTATATATATTGCCTATTTTGCTTTTGCTTCAATTCACTGGCTGATTTCTTTATACATCATGTGGTCGATGTTGGATATCGCTATCCCAACCAATTCTTGTTTTTCCACTTGATTTATTTCAAAAAGGCTATAAGTCAATATTTTAGTAAGTTGAGTGCTTAATTTTCTATTGGAAAAGTTTTAGAAGTGAGAAGAACAAAACAGCTCATTTAAAGAAACACAAGTTACCATGTACTGATGTGCGTGTGGTGTGGAATCGTAGTTCATATATCTATTGTGAGGACGGTGGAAGGGTCCAATCAGCGAAAACAACTAATAAGCTATGAATTATGAAGGAAAAGGAGAATATTGATGATAAACATATGATAAAAGCGTAATTTAAAAAAAAAAAATTGCATAGATTTACTTTAATCAAATGTGAATCTGTCTTCCTTCCTTTTTTTTTCTTTTATAATTCTAGCTTTTGAGATTCCACTAATTTCAGTTTCACGTTTTGAAAATGCCTCTGGAATCCAGCCCTCAACAAGACAGGTTTACGATATTCAAAGTGTAATAAAAATGAATAACAGTGAAATAAACACCGAGAACTATTCGAAGGCAAAGAAGAGCCACTTAAAAGAAACGTAAATAAACAGCTTGTAAACGAAGAAAAAGGCAAATAAACAACCAAAGAAATATAAGCTTTCATTCTTTGGCTTGCAGCTTGTTATGGTTGTCGTGGTTTAGGCCTAGGTCCAATTGTTATTAACGATCATGTAAACAGTGTCTTCATAGAACGTGGAGGCTGACTTAGTCCATGATGGACGTTGAGAACGTGCTGGATGAAGCCGGGAATCCAGAGAGCAGTTCCAATACCCGTTACGAGGTAATCTGCCTATAAATACACAATAATCGCCGGTGAAAGGTACACACATACATTCTAACTCTCTCTCAATTACACAGAGCACACACCCCACGCCAATTAGTGTATCTCTGTGATCTTCTGCTCCAAGGTATCATTTTCCATTGATATCCTTGGGCTTGTGGAGTTAGAGTGATCAAACAGCAAACACATAGCACTTCGGTGTTATACAGTTGTGTTCTGAGAATAAACAGAACATTGGCGCCGTCTGTGGGGACGATAAAATTCGAGTCCCACGCTTTTCAACAATGGTGAACACAAGAAACAGCCACTCTGTACCACATTCAGAGATGCCGAACAGAGAGATCTGCCTACCGGAGAATCAGAACGTGGCACGGAGGGAAGAAGTACACGTGACAGAAGCCGTTTCCGACGAAGCTTCCTCTCCCGCTCAGACAGACCAACGGAGGACTCCACCGGTGCGAAGGATGGGCCAGGAAGGGGAGCTCGGAGGACAGCTTGTCAGCAATGTTCTCAATTCAATCCTAACCCGAATTGAGAACATGGAGAAAAGACAAAATCTACAGAGACAGGAAGACATTCGTAGCATTACACGCCAGATGGAAGAACGTAATGAGGAGTGGAGACGTACCGAAATGCAACGAACGGCACAATTGGAGCAGCAGCTGCGGATGATAGCAGACCGGGTACAACTTTCAAATCCTGAGGGGGAGACGCAAGATTTGAGGACACACCTAAATCAGAGAAGAGATACCGACCCGGGAGATCAAAGGAGGATAGATGAGCCGCATCGGAGTCAAAACCGGGCACAGAATGAGGCACGAGATGGAGCCGACACAAACCAGAGCCGTGACGAAAATCCGAACATTCGAGCAAAACATGACGACAATCCCACTGGTAGGGCAAACAACGAGAGGATCCCGCAAAACAGCGGACATGATAAGGCGGGGGAGCAGAATTTTCGCGAGAAGACAGGACCAGTGTATCGTCAGAAATATAGCAGGGGACAGCAAAACAATAGTCCATTCGTGGACGACATCGTGAACGCTCGATATCTGGATGACTTTGATGGGTCATTCCTGTCAAAGTACGACGGAACACAGGACCCACAAGTGCATATCGATGAATTCGATCTGCAAATGTGTGTCCGGGGCATTGATGAGCCCATAATATCAAGGATTTTCGTTACAACATTGACGGGCCCGGCGCAGACGTGGTTCCATACTTTACCGCCTAGATCAATAAAGAATTTTGAAGACTTTGGTCAGAAATTTTTATTGAATTTCGCGACTAGCAAAAAGCAGCCGAAGTCTGAGTTCACCTTGGGCAGAGTCAAACAGTTACCCGGAGAAACGCTGCAGAGTTATCTGGATAGATTCAAAGAAGCCGCCCTGCAGGTTGATGGGCTAGAAGAAAGAGTCCACGTATACTTGATATCGGCCGGACTCAATGGTTCGTCAAGATTTGCCAAGTCCATTTATAAAGACCCGGTGAAGTCTTTGATGGAATTTCGTGCCCGCGCAAAGAAATACTTGGAGTTGGAACAGATGGAGGTCGTCAACAACTCAGGACGAGGAAAGGAGCGTCATGAAAGGAGAAGTCCACCCCCAAAAAATAGGGGATACCCGGAGAGTCGAACTCGGAATAATGATCCGAAATCCCGACCAGGAAGATACGAAAACAAATACGAGAAATACACTCCATTGAACGTATCCCGTTCATAAATCTGGAAGGAGGTCGCACTTACAGAGATGAAGAAGGTTGAACGACCCCGCCCAGTTTTCAACAAGGTTGGATTGAATAAATCACGATTTTGTGAATTCCACAACGGACCCGGGCACACCACGGACCAATGTTGGGATCTGCGGGATGCAATTGAGAAGTTCATCCGAGAAGGAAGATTAAAGCAGTACATCATTCGGACACAAGGAAGGAAGAACAAACGGAAGGGAGACGAGAATCAACATAGAGACGAAAGAAAGAGACCCCGGGAGGATAATGATGAGTTCCCAGAACCCGAGTTCGAATGTAATGTGATTTCCGGAGGCATGGGCGGTGGCGGAGATACTGCCACTCAAAGAAAAAAATATCTGAAGGAAGTGCTATCGGTCCAGGCACAACCTAAATTCAAAACTCGGACAGGAGAGCCAGAACCTCCACTCTTGTATTTCACAAAACAAGACATGGAGGGGGTGGTACCCGGACATGAAGACGGACTGGTGATATCAGCGACAGTGGGAAATTGCCGGGTAAGAAGGATGTACGTAGACAATGGAAGTTCCGTCGACATAATTCTATTGAATGCATTTCGGAAGATGAAATTGGATGTAAAGGAATTGAGGCCGTGCAAAACGATGCTGATCGGCTTCAATGGCGGCAACACGAATGTAATTGGGTCTATCCGCTTGCGGTTAACCTTGGGAACGAGAGAAGCTTACAAGTCTGAAGAAGTGGAATTCGTCGTGGCAGATTTTCCATCCCAATATAATATGATATTGGGAAGATCAACCATACATAAGTGGGACATCTTAATGTCCACAAAGCACCAGAAGCTCAAGTTTGTTGGCAACAACAGGCAGGTGGTAACTATATGTGGCGATCAGAAAGAATCTCGACAATGTTATTATGATACGGTTCGAAAAAGTGAACGAGAAGCCGACGACGACATTCATAATTGTGTACGTTCGGTAAATGTGGTGGAACTGGATATGCGAGAAGCTCCGGATGAGTGGAGGCCGGAACCAATGGAGAAAGTCGAGCAGATTCTGATAGGGGACCAGGTTGGTCAGGTGACTAACATTGGTGGAACAATGGAACCCGAACAGAGGGAGGAATTGATCCAATGTTTAAAGACAAATCGTGATGTATTTGCATGGAAGGCGTCAGAGATACCAGGCGTCGATCCCGAGTTCTGCTGTCACAGATTGGCAATGTATCCGGGGTCGAAACCGGTGGAACAGAAGAAACGAAAATTGGGACCAGAGAGAGCTCAAGCCTTGCAGGTTCACATTAACGAGTTGTTGCAGGCCGGTTTCATACGCGAGGTCCAATACACCACTTGGTTGTCGAATGTCGTAATGGTTCGCAAGCCGAATGGGAAATGGAGAGTGTGCACGGATTACACGGATTTGAACAAAATGTGCCCCAAGGATGCATACCCCATGCCGAACATAGACCAGTTGGTGGACAATTCATCCTGGTACAGGATCTTGTCGTTCATGGATGCATTTTCTGGGTATAATCAAATCGCGATGCACCCGGACGATCAGGAGAAAACGGCGTTCATAGGTGACAAAGCCAACTATTGCTATAACGTCATGCCATTTCGGCTCAAGAATGCGGGGGCCACATATCAAAGGATGATGAATAGAGCATTCGAGTCACAGCTCGGACGAAATATTGAAGTTTATATAGACGACATGATAGTCAAAACTGCGAAGGTTAATAAGCATGTCGAGGATCTTGAAGAAACCTTTGGCCGGCTACGCAAATTTAACATCCGGCTCAACCCGCTAAAATGTACCTTTGGGGTCGGGGCCGGAAAGTTCTTGGGTTTTATGTTGACGCACAGAGGAATAGAAGCTAATCCGGATAAGTGTCGTACTGTACTGGATATGCAATTTCCGACCAGCAAGAGAGAAGTTCAACAGTTAACGGGTAAAATAGCCACCCTCACGCGTTTTATGCCAAAATCAGCAGAGAAGGCATTGCCGTTCTTCAAGATGTTGAAGAAACAAGCTGTCATAGAATGGAACTCGGAATGTGAGACCGCCTTTACTGACATGAAGAAGCCGTAAGTGCAGTACTAGTAAGAGATGTGGAGTCCACACAGAAGCCGGTATACTTTGTAAGCCGAGCATTGCGCGACTCCGAGTTGCAGTATCAAAAGTTGGAAAAGTTGGTTTTCGCCTTGATCGTCGCTGCCAAAAAATTGCGTCCATATTTTCAGAGCCATACCATAGTCATACGGACAAACTAGCCAATTCGACAAATCTTACACAAGCCGGACTTGGCAGGAAGATTGACCAATTGGGCAGTCCAGTTGTCCGAGTTCGATTTGAAATTTGAGGCTCGCCACGCGATTAAATCTCAAGTGTTGGCGGATTTCATCCGAGAACTCACCCCCCACGCCTCGACAATTGGAGAGTGGTGGACTCTATACGTGGACGGATCCTCCAACAAGAAAGGGAGCGGGGCCGGAATCATAATTGAGAATCCGGAAGGAGTGGCAACGGAAATTTCACTGCAATTAGGTTTTCCAACGTCAAATAACCAAGATGAATACGAAGCATTGATCGCCGGGCTCGTACAGGCAAAGGAGCAGGAAGTCAAGAACGTGAAAGTCTACACAGATTCACAATTAGTCGCGTCTCAAATTGAAGGCCGATATCAAGTGAAGGGGCCCTTGCTGGCAAAGTACTTGAGCCGAGTAAAAGAATTGATGTCTGAATTCGGCGAGGTTGTGGTCAATCATATCCCTAGAGAAGAAAATACCCGGGCCGACATCTTGTCAAAGCTGGCAAGCACTAAAAAATCCGGGAACAATCGAACCGTGATTCAGCAACAGACGCTACAGCCGTCGTGCATAATGATGATCACCACTGATAGTGATTGGCGGCGTCCAATAGTAAGTTATTTGGAGAAGGGGACATTACCAGACGACGAGCTAGAAGCTCGACGTTTGATACAAACGTCGACTATGTTCACGATCATCGACGGGGAGCTATACAGAAAAGGATTGCACAACCCTTTGTTGGTATGTGTGGCCCCGGATCGAGCAGGATATATCCTGTCTGAAATATATGAAGGTATTAACGGGCAACACATGGGGGGCAGAGCACTGACAAGGAAGGCACTCCGAGCTGGATATTACTGGCCGACGATGAGTACGGATGCCGCCAAGCACGTGAGGTCATGTGAAAGCTGCCAGATGCACGCTTCAAGGGTATTATCCCCGCCTGAAGAATTGCAATCCATTTCGGCTCCATGGCCATTTTATAA
>PYAF01004908.1:806527-821158 GCA_007407185.1 Glycine tomentella
TCGCGTGGAGCTCCAGAGGAAAACATGGTTTTCTAGGGCACTTCCCACGCTACTAGCGTGGATCTCACGCTGTTAGCGTGGCATGGCAGAACCATCTGCCCTGATTTACACATCTGGCGCGGGTCGCGCCGCACCTCACGCGGGTCGCGCCGCAGGCCAGAACAGCCTAAAACTTGCATTTTTAAGCTTCCTTTCTCAGAAACTCTAATCCATAAACTTAGATACTAATCTCAAAGCTTAATCCAGGCTTAACCTAGGCTTAAACACATGGTTAAAATTCGAGGTATTACATTAATCTTCCTCCCTGTAACTCTGTAAGTGAAGCAAGGGTCGAGTAGCGACCTCAACCCAAGTAGAAGTGTGATGTGTCTAGAAATTGGAGATCATAAATGGATTCAAATGAAAAAAAGTGACTAAATTAATAGTGGAGTTCTCATCCAGGCTTTCCAAGCTAAGATCGACAATGAGGGATGTTTACCTTCTTGTTAGAGAAAGGGGAAAGGGGTCAATATTGGTGAGAAGCTTCCCTCTCCCCTTCTTTCTACTTACATGTAAAGACCGTCCCTTTATTTTTATATTTCATATCATTTTATTTTATATAAATTTGTATTATGTAAATTCATTTTTTTATATCATTTTATTTCACATCATTTTCTATTATCATTCAATTTGTATTTAATATTTTTATGATTTACAATATCTGTTTTTATGATTTAAAAGCAATTTGCATTGTAAAAGAATTATTTTTTCTTTCTGTTTAAAAGCAAATATTCTATTTTTAATTTTTATTTTTAAATATGATTATGTTTTGTTAACATAATAAAGACATCTTTGAGATATTTATCAATTTTGTATAGATAATCTATTATTGTGCTTATGATTTTTCTTTTATTAAAATGCACTTTATATAAAAAAAAAATTATTATTTAATACTAAAAGTATCAGGAACATATGAAATATTATTATTTTTAAGTAATACCTTGACGTATTGAAAACACCGTGTCGATATGGGTGCTTCATAAGTCTAAACAGTTGCTTAATAGATTGATTAACCTCTATTTCAGACAAACTTCTAGCGACTGAGAGGACTTGTCTACATTGAGCTGTTATACAACATTCTCAATTGCTTGTAATTTTTCATTATTGCTTCATTGTTGGGATCTCTCAAGAAACTCCTATTAATTGTTTTGATTTGATTTCATTATTGCTCAAAACTAATCAAGATTTGTAGCTTAAGATTCGGCTTTCTTGGAGTCCCTTGCTAGCCTTCTCTAAGCCTCGACGCTTTTCGACTATCACCAGAGGTTCAAATTCCTATTTGATACGATTAGTAAAAAAATTGCTCCAAGAAATGGTAGCAATGAAATAACGTTGGTAACCACATGCTCGAATATAGAAGGAAAAAATAATCTATTATACACCACATGCTTGTAGAATGCAATGTTTCCATGACAAGGAAATTAAACCCAAAATGCATTGTTACTTAACACAAAAATAATTAGAGACTAGGTAGCAGACCTAACATCCCTCTCTTCCTAACCACTTAGCATTTCTTTCACAAGGAAGCCTTGGCACTTAAGTTCTCTTTCTACCATAGTTTACCAATGAGAATGATATGTTACACCTTAAAATTAAAGCTATCAAAACTTATATTTAATTTGCCATCGGATGACTAATTTCTTTACTTATTCGGTAGTCAATTTATTAGGAAGTAAAAAAAGAGATTTCCTCGACGAATTCAGGGTGCCTCATCACATTGTGGTTTTCTTCATATTGAAAAGAGTAGACAGAGAACATTTTCCCGAGTACTTATGATTCCTATGATCACGAAGCACAAAAAAAAAAAAAAAAGTATTTGATAAATACAACCTCACGTATTGGTCTTATGTGCAACCCAAATCGGATTTGGGAGAAGCAGCAGCAAGTTGATCTGCTGTAGAAGAGAGAGTTTTCTTTTTCCTAAGCAAAGAATATTACAGTTTATTCTTCCTTTAATTTTGTAAAGAGAAAAAATTAAAAAAAAAAAAAAAAAGATAGAAGCGCAGAAAATGTTCACCGCTAAATGGCGCGGCATATGCATCCGGAAGTCATGATATTATGATCCTGTGGTCCATCCAGCAAGATGAATTAGAATAGTGAGCAATTAATGAGATAGAATAGTTAATTAATTACCATTTGAGGAGAGTGATGGAGCAAAGGGGAGGGTCTCCATTTTGGAGTTGTCTCATGGTGACGTCTCCGCAGACGACAGTGAGGGAGATGGAGGGTGAGTCCCAACCCCCCAAGCCCACACCGGTTTTGGTTCGAACCTCCACGGAGGGGACCAACGCCTTGCTCTCCACGCCACTCTTAATCCTTCTCCTCTGCCTCTCATTCAACGCCAGCTCCTTCACGCTCGTCTCCGCCTTCACCACCGTCACGCCCTTCTCCTTCACCGTGAACCCCGACACCTTCGTCGACCCCAGATTCAGGTCCCCATTCTCCGCTGAAACCGTGAATTCACTCTGGGAGAAGTGCCACGTCATCCTGCCGCTGCGGTTCTTCACCTCGAGGCGCGCGGACGTGTCGGCGTCCAGGTAGGCCCCGTCGGCGGCTTCGGTGACGTTGAGTTTGGGGACGCGGAAGGAGTCGAGGTGGAACTCCGGGAGGGAGGGGTCGTAGATGAGGTAGAAGAGGGCGGCGGCGATCACGAGCACCAGGATCAAGATCAGGATGGTGATGCATAAGGTGCAGCAGCATATGCGGCAGCAGCTTCGGCGCTTCGGTTTAGGCTTGAAGGAGGGTGGCAGCATCGGCTTTCGAGGCGGAGGTGGCGGCGGTTTCGAGTCCGGGTCATGGTAACCGGGGGGTTTCTGTAGAATTGGTTTGAGTTGGGGTTGGGGTGCGGATTCTTCCATGCTGGGCTGGTTTTATTTGATTAAATGAGAATTAAAATGGGATTGGTGGATTGTGAGCAATTGAGGAAGGAAAGGAAATGAATGGGCAGGGGAATTGGAATGTAATGTAGATTGTTGATGTGAGGGATAAGAGAAAGGAAATAGGAATATTGTTGGGAGGAGAGGAGGAGGACAAAAACGTGGAAATTGTATTTGAGGGAGACTTAGTTTTGTGTATGAAAAGCTTAAGCTAAGATTGTGGAGTAATAAGAGGCTGAGAGAGAGAGAGTTCCACGCGCAGCTTTTTGTTTGGGGGGGGAAGCCTACGTATACACAACAACTCTTTCTGTTTCTGCAACTCTCACAACCCACACCCGCACCAAAATCATCTTATTAATTTCCTCCTCTCTTTTTTCTACTTTATTCCATGCGAATGCTCATTTCAATATAGATTTTATTATTATTCCACTGAGAGTAACTTATTTAAACTTTCATTCAGATTTTGTAAAATTGCACAATTTTTTCCGTTTTCTTAACATTTACATTAACCTTCCTTCTTCAAGTAAGTCTCACGTGATATTTTCTAACAATTAAAAAAATTACAATATATATTTTTCAAATAACTATGGGTGTCAGCATAAATTTTTAAATAAGTACGAGATTATTTAGGAATAAATAAAAGTAGAGAACATTTATGTAATTTTGTAAAAATTCAAGAGATATTGGTGTAATTTGTTCATATTTCAATTCTCTTCATCATTGTAACAAGCCAAGTTATGTATGTGTCTTTTTTTTTTACATGTGAAAATTGAACATAATATTAAAAGATTGTTTGCTATTGTTATTTTCCCACTACTCTTTTCAAAGGAAGTGGAGTTATTTCTTTCTGTTTCCAATGGGTACTTTTATTTCCACAAATTTCTCTCTCGCTCCACTTAATGTTCTCACCATTATGTGTCAATAATTTTTTGCTTAGAAGATTGGATTATTCGTTTTTGCCTTGAAGCCAAGAACATAAAGTAAAGCAACAACGTCAGCTGCTTGTAATCACCTTTCTGCGTCTTTTTTTCTCATCCTTGTCTCTCCTGGCTCTTGCTGGCATAGATTGACTTCAGTATGGAATACGTCAGCCCAGAAGGACTTCGCTTGGATGGTCGCCGACCTATGGAGGTACTGCTATTTTTCCTTGCCTCTTTTCTCCTTTTTTCTTCATTTAATTTTCATTCTAGTTTTAAACTTTCATTAAATCTGTCAAAAAAAGTAATAAAGCATAATAAATGCTGAAAATAATTAATAAAGTACTGCATAAATTGCAGTAGCTTTATGTTAATTAGTATGTATAGATCTGCAGATAGTAATGCATAAGGTATTTAGGGTTACAACACTTAGTTGGACCACAGGCAATGGAATCGTGTAAGGGTGCATTGAACTAGAAAAATGTGTTGCAAGTACACCAAGGAAACATTTGGAATCAAAATAACTGGGTGGAGAATTAATTCGAAGAGATTAGAAACAATAATCAACATTGTTGGACTCAAAGCAAGCCAACAAGAGTTCTGATAAATATTATAACCTTGAGAAGTATCAATTGAAAGCCAGAAACTTTCTACTTTACCAAATCATAGAAGTAAGACAATGGAGGGACAAAAGACAGCTTAACATGTCAATACACCATGGCAACAACTAACAAAGATCAAAAGCAAATATATGAAACAACTACGTGGAGTTTTTGTCCATACTGCTAAAAATGAACATGTCTGTTTCTCCTGGAGTACAAGACTTGAATTGGTACAGATGCAGCTTTACCAGAGATTGAAAATTTCATTCTGCAAATAGGTTGACTTAGTTCACATACAACTATGATTGATCAACATCATTATCTTTGGAGTACTTTAGTATACTATTTTCCAATAAATTTCTTAAAGACCCCAAAATATAATGATATATGTTATAACTCCAGATCTGCGCCACTTTAAATATTTGATTTGCTGACACGGCATAATTTTGAAGATGATATCATGGTTTGGGTCTTTTTTATTTAGTGGTTCTCTGATTTGAACCCAAAAAAAGGAGATAATCCATGGACCAGGCCCAACGCTAAGGATTTCTAACCTACTTATTTAGTATTAGTGGGTTATATGGGTTAGGGCTAGCTAGCCCCATCAGAAAGTGGGCTAATTAAAAAGGGGCCAATTGCAGGGTTTTAGGGTGGTCTGGCTCTGGTCCATGGATTTTAGTCCTATTTGATAGCTGTGTTTCATACATGATTGTGGAATTTGAATATTCTAAAACGAGGGAATGCATTTTAGAGGATAAAATACATGTATCACAAAGTATGAAGTTGTTTATGTCTCAACAGCCATCACTGCACTTTATCCTCTAAAGTGCAGTTCCTCACTTTAGAGGAACTAAATCTATGATTTTGTGTTTCTTTCTCTTCTGATCTTTGCCCTTACCATTTTCTTCCCTCTTTATGCTATATTCTAGATGCGACAAATTCGGGCAGAGATTGGTGCTGTATCCAAATTAGACGGGTAAATCAAGTTTTGCTTTTTAAAAAATTAAGTTGTGATTTCATTCAAAGCCCTGGGACAGCGATAAAGTTGTGTGTTGGTGACTTGTTGGTCATGGGTTCAAATCCGGAAACAGTCTCTTTGCATATGCAAGGGTAAGGCTGCGTACAATATCCCTCCCCCTTACCTTCACATAGCGAGGAGCCTCTGGACAATAGGTGTGGATATGGCTCATACTTCGCCTTCAGAAGATACTTTACCTTCGAGGCTTGGTACTGTTGTGGGCCTGGGGTTTATTATTTGTAGTTTGGGCTTGGGTTCATGAATAGCTACGGTGCTTAGGGTTTTTAAGCCTATATATTTCCTTGTAATCTGAGTGTATTGTAACGAGTGTGAGGAGAATATAGAGAAAAGCTGAACTTAGCCCATATTGGGTGAATCAGAGTAAACACTTGTGTGTTATTTTTCTTCCTTTTCTCTCTTTTTGTTTTCTCGATTGTTGTGTAATTGCTCGGTACCAACATAGGGTACATAGTTTTCTTTTTTTTTATTCAAAGCATTGGACCATAAAGTTTTTTCCATTTTGAAACCAGTTCTGCCATTTTTTAGATGGGTAATACCAAAGTTACTGCTGCTGTTTATGGCCCTAGAGAGGTACTGTTTAGTTATTTACCTTGCTTATGAATAGTTTTCTATGTGATTTGAAGATTTGTAGAAAAACTTTTGGGTGTTAATCAGCTTGAATGTTTAAAAAATCTTTGAATTTGCATTTGAGCTTGAGATAATTTTTCTGTTTTTCTTTGGTAACTTCTATTCTTTTCAGGTGCAAAATAGGAGCCAACCAATAAGTAGCCATGCCCTGGTAGATTTTTTCTTTTAAATTATAATACATTGAGTGTTTTTATATACATTGTAATGATAACTTAATTGCTGGTTATCTGCTTTCTGTGTCTGTAGGTTCGGTGTGAGTACAGCCTGGCTAATTTTAGCACTGGAGATCACATGAGGAAATCTGAGGCTTAGCCATCAGTGTTTATAGACATAAATTTTATCTTATTTGCTTCATCAGAGATTTAATTTGGTTCTCATTGTAAGGTTCTCTTACACAAGGATAATGGGATGACCTCTTGTTTTTTACTATTCTTTAGTTGATTGAAGTTTCCTCATGCTATTTATCTTGTTATCCGACAAACAATGGAAGCATGTATACTGACACATTTATTGCCTCGTTCCCAGGTTTTCAGTCAACTTCTGATGCTCAAGCTGTCATAATTATTCAAAGTTGCTGAATGAATATGAACAGATTTGAACTATGTAGAAGACAGTGCTGGAGGGCCTGATGTAACTCTAGGAATTCTGCCGAAGCTGGATAAAGTGACACTTCTTCAGGTTAACTTTTGTGTCTTATTTTCTCCATATATATTTTGAAAATGAAAACCTTGAAAATTTAATAAGAAATTAACCACTGTATCATTATTATGAAAAGCAAGATGAATTGTTGTAGGGGATTTATTGAACCATTAAATTCAGAATATGGTAAAGTAGCTCCGGGTGGGGAACTACTCCTTTGATGGGTGTTGCAATGGCCTTATTAGCGATATTTCTATCTATTATTTTGGAGATTTATAATTCGTCCATTTTACTTGATGGAATTTCTATGAATTAGATTCACAAGAATCGGGTAATTAGTTTTTCAATAGAAAGGAAAGTTAAGCGTTTTGGTTTCTTATTGTTTGTTAGCCTGTTGCATTTTGATTGATGCAATGCTTTTCTTTTGAACTCCAGTTTATTTCTTTCAAGTTTTCTCTAGTATTCACCGACTACCTTATTCCTTAAATTAGAATGGAAAAGCTCCGAGTTTAGTTTTATTTGCACTAATTTCTTATTCCTTAAATTAGAATGGAAAAGCTCCGAGTTTAGTTTTATTTGCACTAATTTCTTTTGATACTGGCTGTAGATGGATTCTAAACTACCAATTGACATTTTGGAAAATGTTATGCAACTGGCAATTGAAGGCTGCAAAGATTGAGCAAACTATATTCGTGAAGTAAGAATCTGTTGTCACTTTTGTGATTATACTAAGAGGAGTTGAAAACATGGTTTACATTCATTTCATAGATTAATTCCCGATTTTTGTTGGTTGGCAGATTTTACTGGAGAACACAAAGCAACTTGAGTATCGAAGAGGTGTATAGTTTTATAGCAGAAGTAATGTTTCCTATTTGCTTCCAATTTATGTTGGCTTATGCTCGCGCATGATGCTATGATTATTACTGCCAAGGGTCTGGTTTTTCCAGATTTGTAGGTCCATTCTTTCAGCATTTGTGCGTTTTCATTTTTTATGAGAATTCTCTCCAGTTATGTATTTACCTGCAAACGATTTTGTTTTTGGCACATGCTGTTGACCAGAGCGGGAAAGGTAGAGAGCCTCTCTGTAGCATTTGTTTAATTGTTTCTCATTTCTATCAACTTAGTGCATCTTTGCATCAGTCGAGAATTCAAAAGTAATTTTACTATGAAAGTAACAAATTCTTCCTTCATTTTATGCATTAGAATTCACAAATGTGCATTAAAGTTCATGAAAGTGCTTTTCTAGCTTTAATTCAAACACAGCCTTACATTGTCAACTGAAGTAACAAATTTATGAATTATTTTGGGACCATGTTCGTCGTTTAGCAAATCCCCTAAAATTAGAAAGGTGTGGAGTTGAACTAGTGATCTGACACTTTTATCAGTTAGAACCAAAATCATTTAACAGGTTGGTTGAGTGCGTACATGGTCGTTGGCTCGTTGCATCCTCTCAGACAACAAAGCAATGGCGTCGTTTTTGTCTAATCAGCATCAACAACTAACATGTTTAATGTCCTTTTTGTTATTTAGTGGTTCAATTGCAGTTAAGTCTCAATGATATAATAATAAAATAATCTACCAAACTTTTTCTCGAATTTTCCTGTGTCTAACAACTAACTATTGACTTTGGTTTTTATATAACAGATTTAAAATTGAAATTGAAAAATTGTAGCTTCGTTAAGTCATCATTTATAACCTAAGTTGCCAATGTTCATTGCTAAAGAAAAGGCTATTGATAATCAATTCCAAAAAGTTTTTTTCATTTCATTTTAAACGAGTATGATACATTTGAATGTTGATGTTTAAAAAAACATCATTCATAACATCGCATATATTCTTCTTTTTACTAAAAAGATATTATAGTATTTGAAAAAACAAATTATATAGACTAAATTTGCTAATTTTTGCTGAGAATATTCAATTTCACAAATAAAATTGACCTGAATGTTGATAATCAAGAAAATTTAGGATTTTTTTTAACAGTATCAATTTATATTGTTTTTTTTTTTATATATATAAAACACAGAATCTCTCATCTCTTACCAACTTGAACCTTTTAATGCCTACTATATATTCCCTCGCCACATCCGGTCTCCATTTGTACAAAGAAAGCACAAGAAATGCTAATGTTTTTTTGACGCACCTCTTTTGACCAGCTTTATTGAATAAATACAAAAATTAATTAGATCACAGTCAATATAAGAATTTATAATTCAATTGTAGAAATCGTCTATTATAAAATTATTGACTATTATATAACTATTTTAAAACTCATTTAAAGTATTTTCTAACTAATTGACTATACAGCTTTTTTAGCGATAAATCTCTATAAAAAAATGTGAAACTTGTTAAATTATTCAAGTATCATTATATAATTAAAATACATATAGAGTTCAGTATTATAATAGATGTATTATGCTCATATTGGTGATTAACCACTCGCTTTATTCTCTCGTGAAAGGTGGATCATCATGTTCCACATTAACCTTTCATTCAGGACCCAAAAAAAGAACCTTTCAAGCACCATACTAGCCACCCAATCAATATTAGTAAATTGCAACAAGAAAGTTTAAAATAGCCATTACGTGGAACATCATAAAATCCATCCAGGGAAGAAACTTGACATCTACACAACAAATCTAACGCTTCAAGAAGAGTCCATAACAGAACCGAACCAACTAACTATTCCGGGTAACATTTGATAGCCATTCTCACAAAAAAACATAGGCCTCTCTAAAACACTATTTCTAGCCTAAAAAGATCACATAACAGAAAAACCTGATGCTCCTAAGGAGCACTATTTCTACAACTCAATGCTACATTGCTGTATGTAGCATAAACTCTGACTGATTTTGTACAATTCCTCAAAGATCACTTCTGTCGAGACCCAGATGGTCACTACAAAAACTTGACGGCACAACCGAGAGCTGCAGCCGCCCGGTCCATTCCTCGCCTGGCCTCAAGTTCACAGGTTTCTCTATCACTGCCCCATCAACACAAAGCATATGTTTATACTCCTCATCACCAAAGTCTGCCATTGATTTTGATTTCTTCTCCCATGGATTCCACACAGCTGCACACATCATAGAAGTACAGATGAACTGCAATTAAATCTTCTATAACAATATTTAAACCTTATCCATATTGGAAGTCAAATTACAAAATTAGTGTTGCTGATTGCAGGAACAAGACAGATATAGTGCATACTTCCTTTGTCATATGTTCTGAACAACTTTTAATAGGTAGATAGCTTACCAACATCAGGAAGACCATCCTTCCTTATAACAAATGTTCGTTTCCTCTCATGATCTAGCACTGCAATTATGTTTGGAGAGCTTAGATAAACTCGATCCACCTGCCAGGAAGGAAGGATGATTTTTGAAAACCTCTTTATTCATACCCTTCATTATTACAAAAGCTAAAGACTTTAGTGAATTTGATATGATTGACAAAACTGCATAGGTTAGGAATACAGTGCTATAGTTACACAACTTGAAGCAAAAGCTTATAATTGCATCATGGAACTATAAATATCTACATGTTGTAAACATGAATATAACCTAGAGAGATTTACCTCAGATTCAAATGTTATTGCATCTCCTTGTTCTGTAAACCGTTCCTTTTGGAAAAGATTGTCTAGGTAATCCAGTGTCTCCAGACCTTCAATCCTTATCTCACTATACATCATTGTTAATGTGAGTACTAATTAGCAAACTTAAAATAAAATTCATTGTTCTAAAACAACCAAAAGAGGGATAGCTCAATTGCTAAAAAAACATGTAAATAAATTATCCCAATAGGTAACAAGCATTGCAAACAGTAGCTTTCTTCAAATGGTTACAAATTCTATAGGGTCTGTAAAAACTTTGGACTTTCATTACAACATATCACTTGTTTCATGTTTCACTATAACTGACCTGAATAGATCTCATAGTTCCTGTATTAACAGTATTCAGAGAACAATCCACCTAATATATAATATCAATGCTAGTTTCAAATGAATAGAGCATATATTAGTCTTCAGTAATTTCTAAAGAAGAGTTGTCCTCTCTGACCTGATTAAATGTTAAAATCCCACAATTTAAAAGTCTTCAGCAAACAATTCATTTAATGTATATAATATATGCAGAAAATACATGTTCCAGAACAATAAACCAAGTATTTATAATGTAAAAGAAAAATCAGGGTTGGACAAGAAAGAATTATCCATACCTTATGTCAGAGACCATTAAGTATGTGTGATATGCAAATGAGAAACTAAATGGCTTGCCATTTATATTCCTGACTCTAGATGTCAAAGTCAGGTCCCCATCTGTTGTAAGAGACACCCGAAGACGGAATTCAAAACTGGTACAATTAAGCAATCGTTAGCTCACTATTTCTTGAAATTTACTTCCAAACACAGGAGAAAGTAATATCAAGTGCATAGTCAGCTTCAAATATCCCTATGATAATATCACATAATTCTAATAGGCTAAGTGAATCATAATCCATGAGCTGCAGTATTGTGGCATTCAAGTTCATACCTATGTGGCCAGCCCTTCATATCTTCTTCAGATGATTTTAGTACCAGGTCAATGAAGGATTTCCCACTAGAATCATTTGCAGGCAGAGGAGGAGGATTATCATCAATTGCCCACATTCTATTTCTCACAAAACCATGCAGCTCCAGCGATCCACAGTTTCCGAACTGTAAACCAAATTCAGCTTAAGATATGTTAGTTGTATATGTTACAAATTTATTGAAAATGAACATTCAAAGTAGAAAGTATACCTGTGGAAAACATATAGGAATTCCTCCTCGTATTGCTTTTGGAGCCTTGAAAATTGCCTACAATCAATTGAAAATGAGACAAGAGTAAGTTATGGCTACTTGCCTCTTTACAAAGTAAAATAGATTAAAGTTCTATATTTCTACTAAATCATCATCTGTAAACCAAGGTACTAAAACTCTTATTATTATAAATCAACATCAGTTAGCAAGTTGGAAATCCCATCAAAGTTTTCATTGAACCAATATTCAACTCAAGTGGTTCAAGAGGATAAAAGCACTACATATCTGCAAACAATTAGTAAAATGAGTGAAATTATTCACACCCTCCCCATAAAAATAGCAAAATGTAATGTTAATCATAATTAATACACCCTTTTCCCATATTTTTCTCTTGCATTGATATGATGGATGAACAACATAGAATACAATGATTCATCAACATCCTAACTCTTTGAATTTATTGATTATCTGGGCCAATGCCCTTCACATACTACCTGCAATATAATGCAGTTTAGCCCAAAATGAACTAGTTTCAGAAAGCATGATTATGAAATGTTGACATATATATATTTTCCTTATCAGCACTGACAGATAACAAATTCATATATTTTAAACGATATAAAATGATGTTTAATCAAAATTGAAACACATACCTTGCTGCTTGTGAATAGAAGTTCTTCCCCATGCTCATTCCGCCATGAAGTGACCTGCGCCCCATGTAAGCATACCTAGTTTCAAGAGAGAGAAAAACAGTACATCCGAATACTGTTAGTACTTGAATTATATACTCAAACTAGAAATATCTTTAAGAACCATGTTTTCCTTATCATGGATTGACATTGGATGTTATAAAAAATATAAAATCATAACTTCATCAAATGTTAGAACTGATACAAAACAAGCTCTCACCTGTGCTGAAGCACCCCTTGGAGTCCGAAGCACAATTTGACGAATCCCATTCCAGTCCTTTGTAATTTCAGTTGCTGCTCTATAGTCCCACACAGCTGCAGAATGCCCCATTCAAATTAGTGTAGATCCTCTACTTCCCAGCAAATCCTTACAGGCTTCTCAAATTTGGTACATGCCAATGCCAGAGGATTGAAGGGGGATCCAGCTCACACCTATACTGTAACAAAACAAGGGAATTAGCCTTATCAGTTAAAGCCAAAATACCAACAGCCAATTTAACCCACAAAATCTCTCCTCAGTGATGTGATTCAGATCTAGGGAACCGTAAACCTCTTTTTAAAACAAGAATTAGGGTTGTATGAGAAAATTCTATTAAAACCTCACAAAGCCAAGAGCAGAAAACGTTACACTTTAAACATTTAGCAATTGCATACCAATCTACCTGGCACACATCTAAGCATGTCCTTGAATCTCGTCAGATTTACAGCAGAAAAAGACAATTATATAGTAAACAAACTCGGACAGATTCAAAAACTCTATAATTATCATTTATAATTTATAATTGTAAATAAATAAAACCGATATAGATATATATATATATATAACAACAGTAATAAATTTTTCCTTTAAGAATATAAGCAAAAAAACAACAATAATATCTTTATGAACATGCAACTCATGGAAGAAAAAGCAAATACTGAAATGAAATCCCATTAACCAAGCACTGGTAAGTGTACTTACTTAGAACAATCCTGAATCAGGAATTCCAAGTCTAAACCGACAGCAGGTATTGGATGCAAAGAGAGGCAGCAGAATAATACATGACCTCTGTGAAATGAGTTCAGAAATTCACACATCCAATGACACGAGGCAGTACCTATTGATCAAGAGCAGAGATACATTACATACATGACAAAGAAGAAGAAGAAGCGTTCAAAAAGTTGAAAGGTACCATTTTCTTAGAAGTATTCATTCAAGACCAAACTTGCAATCAAATCAAGAAAAGTTTAAAACTTTCAACCACCCCAAGATTTGAAAAACTACAGCAAATGGTAGGTAGGTGGCAATGTTGTGGGAAGGAGGGGTAGATAAAAAATTTGACACAAGCTTAAGATAAGGAGCAAAAACCGGTCTTGTGAATTCTGTGTCTGTTGGCTGCTGAAGAGATCTAGTTCTAGGACGTGGAGATACGAGAAGTACATGTACACATGTACAAACCGTCAAAAAGATTTGAACATTTTTTAATGTTAAAATTTATAATTATAATTTTGTGTACAAGATTTAAAAGAGAGAGTAAAATATACACCATTCCAGAGTAAGGGCTGAAAGCTACTTTTTTCTTTGGAGTGTGGTGGAGAGAGAATCAACAGTCACACAAACAACACAACACAGACGAGGGTGATGAATCAAACTCAAGATGAAAATGGAAGCAAAACTGTTGTCTTCAACACACACACACACACACACGACACAGCTGTCACATTCACATCATCACTTGAGCATTCATTCTATTATTATAAGGGCTGAGGGGCATGCGTACGTATTTGGTTTTTTTCTCCAATGAGGTGTGCAAAATGGATTTGTCACCGCAATCCCGGGCTTATCTTTCAATTTCTCTCTTCCTTTTCCTTTTCTTTTTAGCACGGAAACACAAACACTTAAACCATTTTTTTAATATACAGTATAAAGATAGAGCAAACCAAAATAGAAATTGAAGTTGCCACAAATGAAAATTTATTTCGTCACGGCTGTTCAATTTAGAGGATAAGACCAAAGAAATTGTGAAAATTGAAGTTGCCACAAAAAAATTTGGATTATTCATATTTGTCTGCAACACCCGTGCTTATTTTAATTTTGCGTTAAATCATTCATATAATATATTATCTAAGTTAAATTTATTATTAAATTTCTTAACTATTTATTTTTTAATTTAAGTTCCTAAATTAAATATTTAGTTGAGTCTTTAATTTTATAATAACATCTCTAAAAAAATTTAAACCGCTATAAATTATCATTTTGGACAATTTTAAGTTGTCGCAAACTATTTTTAGAGGACCAATTACAAAAGTCTATAAAATAAAATAAAATTGATTACAATTTTTTAGTAATTAAAAATTCTCAAATAATTCATATCTACTAATTAATTTAACCTATTATTTATTATTTATAGTATAATTGTTTTCTTTTATCTATTTTTCATTATGTTATT
>PYAF01004908.1:821258-835474 GCA_007407185.1 Glycine tomentella
AAAAAATCTTATATATCTATTTTTAAATGTCAAAAAATATTAATTTATTTTTGAATTATATCATTATCTTTATTTAATTTTTAAATATCTTATATATCTATGATAAATAGTAATAGAAGTCATATTAAGAATTTAAAAAAGTTTTAATATGGAATTTTTCTATGGTATGTCCAGGAACATACAATAAATCATAAAATAGAAAGTTTTTTTTGAAAAAGTATTGTCGAAAACCTCTTTTAATATGAATAAAGATATTCTAGTATATTTTTATTTCTATGCCATCTTAATAAAATGAATAGATAAAATTGAATGAAAGTAATATTAGTTTTATGGTAATTCATTACGATCTATGATTTTGCCCCAATATGTTGGGGGTAAAGAGAAAGTAAACTGAATATATAAAAATGTGTTTGGTTAGTCTAATTTTTCTCTTAATTGATATAAATTTATTAATAATGATAAAATTATTTTTTCTTTTTGTCTGTATTTAAGAACCCAAGACGACCAACTCTATTTATAATATTAAGAGTTTAAATTCTAGAATCATCATTTTGAAAAGGACAACTATATGTCAATATCATCACCTTCATGTGAGTGTTAAAGAATTGTATTTATGGTGAAGATTCTCACTATAAGAAGCAAAATGAAAAAGAAGAAGAAGAAGAAGAAAGTGTGTTTAAGAAATTATGGTATGGTATCTTTAGCATATGGCAGTGGCAGGAAGGGTGTTTAATTTGTAGGCAAAGTTTGATGATACAGTTGGCAGATAAGAAATGTAATATATTCCTTCGGAAGCATGAAGCTTCCATACTCATTCATGTCATTGTTTTGAAGATTAAAGTATTGGATTAACAGCCAATAATAGTTGGTCTTTTGAGGAAGATGTACCCCTCAAATATAAAGCATATATGGTCATAGTGATGGTTCATATGATATGCCGCACGTGTTCAGGAATGGGCATAGCACACTACCCTCTCAACTCTCAAATACCCAAGAACCACCGTCCATAACATCTTTGACATACACATCCTCATCCTTAATGTCCACTAATCTACGACATTGCTTAGCACACATGTCCCATCTCCGTCCAAGTGTCAAACCACTAGGAGACAATTCTCAACTCATACATAATAATAAGCCATTTTCAACGGATCCAATAATTGACCAATATTAAACTTAAACCTAAGAGGTGATTTTAATTAAGTTACAAGACCTAGACCCAAAGTTTATTAGTATATCATCAATCAAGCTCCAATTCAAAAGGAAGTGAATCTTTTGCAATTGTAATCTTATGATCACTTCAATCGTAATGTACTCTTATACTGCGCTTGTCTTGAAATTGATCTAAATGCATGCATACATACATACCTTCATAAAATTCAATTAAATGAATTTATTCGTTGATTGAACGATACGGGATCCTAATATATTATATAAGGTCAATGCACATGGTTTGGATCTAAGATTAACTTGTTTTCCTGATAAAAAAGATTAACTTGTTTTTGAATTCAATGAGTTCATGCATTTATGAATATATAAATATTAATTAGAAGCTGCTTATAGGATTGAATATGAAGCATTAATGCTATTTAAGTAATAGCTAGGATTCCCGTTATTAATCGTATTTACTATTGTAGGTTAGCTCTGTATCCTCTCAACTGAGAGTAATATTGATTAGGCAGCATGTACTACTGTACTCATAGGTATGTTTCCGTAATTTCACTCATTTGTTTCGAAAGCTTAGCATTTGCTAGGAAAAAAAAAAGCTAAAATTATTACTAGAAATATGCTAAAAAAAAAACTCTTTATTTTTTTAAAAATATTTAATTTCTTTTTGGACATGCATACGTTTTTATTAAGGCTTTTTGGACATGCATACGTGTAAACTGTAACAGTTCACATTGAATTTACTACATCTGTACATTCACTTTTTTCTACTGTATCTTTCAATGTACATCGATTTGTATATTAGGAGTTTGGAACACTTTTCCTTGATTAATGTAAGCATAAAGTTGAAACATAATAAGCCACATTTAAGGAAGAGCATACAGAAATCAGATATGTCCAAGGTGGAAATCTTTGATAGAAGAATTACGAGAAAAAGAAATCAAATTTTGGAATAAGTTTGGGCCATGGGCTAAAATTAAAATGATAATAGGCTTGCCCAATTGGACCGAAAATAAGACTGATACCAGGCCTGGAGGCCCGTGCTGAATCATTCCCTTTCATCAGCTGTACCAAACCGTGAAATCCTAAACCCCCAAATTGATTTGTATCCGCAACCAATGTGATATATAGAGACAAAACAAAACAATAAATCCATCTATCCTTGTTAGGTGAGATTCAATATAAAAAAAAAAAAAAAACTATTGCATAAGCTACTTAAACAAAAGCTCTCCCAAGTAGCTTTCTAAAAGTTCCTTATTTCCATTATTTTTTTAATTTTTAAAATTTTAAAGAAAAAACAACTACTTTTTTCAAAGAAAACTTATTTAATTTTTTAAAAATAAATGTTTAAATTTTAACGTAAATAAAATCTATAAAAAAAAGCATTGTGCCAATTTTCAAGATAAAATATAATTTAAAATAAATTTAAATATGAAAAATTATAATTACCAAATTCCAAGTTCTAGCCAAATAGTGATTAATTATGTATTTTTCGTCCATTTGTCAACAAAGTAAATATCTAATTTTATTAAATACTTTAAACTTATAACATTTCATCAAGGAATGTGTGAGTTATAGTAAATTCTTGAAATCTATCTTTGATTTCTACATTAAAAAAAAATCTTCTAACATTTCATTAACCTTAATAGTATAAAACACATGTTAAGACTCTTGAAGACTCATAGGTACTATCTTTCGTTTCTTTTTATTGTCTTTTAAGATTGTTTGGTATAAATCAATAAATATAATATTTTATTTTAATAAAGTAATTATAAAATTTTATATTTTATCCCTTTCTCTTTTCACTTTATAATAAATACATGTATAAATTAATTAAAGATAAAAAAATAAATAAAGATATAATTAATAAAAAAAGTAATTAATACAGACTCACATTGAGACAAATGTTGGCAAGTACAGACATAAAATTTTTAGAAAAAAGTCATCTAATGTCTTGAGAGATCAAGATAGTTGGCCCAAGATCAAACAACGACTTCAGCAAGCCAATTCCCAACAAATACTGCCTAGATAGGTGGCAAGCTTTCTAGATAATATCATGAGCAATCGAAACTTCATTCTGAAACAGAATTTTGATCCTTCTAAAGTCTCTCTTCCACGCGAGCTTTAGACCAAATAAAATTCTTGCAATTCTGCTTCCACATCAGCAGTGACTTCTTTTTTTTTTTTTTTTTATAATATCTGTTATTATGATTGGAAAAAGCAGCTTTATAGAAAGTTATTATGATCATATAGTTCGAGAAATTGGTGAAAAGAAATAAAAGATTCTAAAAATCATAATAAATATTATTTATTTTGAAAAAATATAATAATTAAAGAAAAGTATAGACATAAATATTAATAGTTTCTATCATAAAAAAAAATGATATTTTGAAGGCTAATATGAGATTAAAAATAGAAAGTAAATGATCAGAATATCCAACATGCTAGTGTTAGTGTCTTACTTAAATCAAACAGTAAGATAGCTCAAAATAGTAGACATAAAAAATTTATTGATTAAACTATTATCTGTATTTTGTTATAAAAGTAATTATATTTTGAGTAAGTTTATAAACTTGTATATAAAGGAATAATTTAAATTTTTTTTATAAAAAAAAATTGAAGGTGCTTTCCCCAAACTCTCACCATTAAATGTGCAAATATAAATAAATTTGTCTAGGTTCACCACTAAATTAATGTGATATTAAATTTTGTAAAATAATTATCTCAAAACCTGACAATTAAAAAGGAACGGAAGGAATAGTATGCAATACTATAGATTCTCAAAATGTCAGAAATCCTTGATAGTTTTTTTTTTTTTTTTCTATTTTTGGTGTTTATATCCCGTATTTTGTCACCTGTGCTGCTATGGCTTTTCCACCACCTTTCTTGCATCTTTGGAATTTAAGGCAGGGTAATTTCCTGGGGGCTTCGGGAGGGATTTTCGAGGGACAAAGCTACTATTTACTACCTCTTGAATTGCCTCTGAACAGTTGAATTTTTATTAAACCATAAGACTCATAGAATAGACTTACTTTATCTCTCCAATTAAGTTAGAAGTTAATTTTAAAATAAGTATTGAGTACACTACATAAGTCAATTTAATTCAAAACTGAGATTTAGGATTATGATTCCTATTTATATGATGTTAAATATTTTCATTTCTATTTGATACAAGACTTCAATTCACATTTATATTTTAATAAAATGTTTAAGAAATCAAGAAAATAATCAGATTAGTGTACTTAGGATGAATCTGGCGATTTTATGGATTCAAGACAAAATAACAGAGAAGGCTCTCTTATAAACAATTATTAAAAATTGTAAATACATATCATATAAAAACAGACATAATTTCATTAAAAATGACAATTTTATTACATTAAGTGAATGATATAAACTTGACAAATCTCAGAAAAATATTTCATATTTTTTATTCAATTTATACCACCTCAAAAAAAAAACTAATGCTATGTTCGGTTAACTGTTGATCTTAGTGTTTGTTTTCTTTTAATTAAGCTTCCGTTTGATCAATGAAATAACAAAATCTGATGCTTGATTCCAGATGCTAGGTATTGGAGTCTCTTAAAGCAAGCAAAAGCTGAGGCATCTGGAACTACAAGGGTTGTAATTTCTTGCTCCAAAATATGGAGGGTGTCTTTGGATGAGGATTAGACACATTAAAGCATATTGAATGGTACAGTATTCCCTTGAGCATTAACCTGATGTTTTGATGAGAAGCTTTAATGGTTCTTCAGTGATCCATTCCTCGCTGTAAGAAAAATTATCAACATATCACCATTCACTTTAAAGTTTCCTATCCTGACCTTTTCCAGCCTTATCGTGTTTCTTGTTTCTAGCATTCAAACAAGTTATATGAAGAAAGAAAGGATCATGTGGTTTCTAGTGCATGTACTTTGATCGGGGCAACTAAATAACTTTTTTCACGGAAACAAATTCTTTTTATTATTTCTTCACTAGCTAGCATATATTATTGACTTTCCCTTTCCCCCTACCACTTTTTCGTCTCTTTTAAGAAAGTTCCTTTTCCTGTACATGAACTTTTTTATCCTGCACTTTCTTTCTCTTCTTTTACATTCTGCACTTTTTTTTTTTTAAATTGTAATTTCAAAGTTCTAGTTTAGATTACATTCTTTTAAAACATTATTCTCCTAAAATTCAATGTAAACACGAGTTCCAGCTAGCTCCATAGTCTGATCTATTGAACTAAGAGTCTCGCTAAGGACACTCTGGTACAGAAATTAAAAAAATATACATATTGAAAATCATGTGAAAACACATTTAAATATCTCAGGAAAGTGTAATTTTCCACTTTCCAATAAAATATTTTTCATAGGTTATTATTTAACATTTAACTTTAACAAAATGTTCTCCTTTATGTTGTTTTAATTTAGAGAATAAAAATAGAAAAGAAAAAAAAAATTCAATTAAAGCAAACCGTAAAAGGTGTGAAACTCACTCACATAATTTCTCTATTTTCCTCCTCTTCCCCTTAACCAAACACAGAATGTTCCACCATTTTTGGATAGTTCTAGTGACGCCTTAACTAGATTCGTGATTTAATATAAACACCATATCTATCAAGTACCTTTATCAATTTTCTGTAATAGGCAATCGTCGTGCAATAAAGGTGCAGAAACAAACCCACCTCGAAAAGTTAGTCCGTGGATTTAATTTGAATTACTTTAAAAAGAGAGAGCACTCTCAATTATCGACATTGTGATAAATAAATGTGATATTATTATATTTGAGAGGAATTGCTAGCACAAAATACAAACCACACAAATTTAAGGCAGAATAACTACTTAGATACCATTAGAAAGTCTCCACACCAATCGTTAATACATACGCAATTATGTAACGTTTCAACAAACCCCCTCCAACCTGAAATCTCTAGTTCTCTTCATTTTACAAACTTGGTCATCCATTTTTGTCAAATCTAATAGAATACTGAGTTTTTGTCCTAAGTAAAACTGATAAGCAATGAATTAGTTCTGATTTTGATGGATTTAGATACTAAAATTCAGCTGATCCATCCCTCAGGAAAGTGTTAGCAGTAATTTTGGGCTTGTAATATGCCAAAACTACCTGATCAGCCAGTACAATTACTGGTTTTGTGTATCAACCAGCTGCCACAGCATCAGCTCTAGGACTTCTGTCCAGCAGTTGATGCAGCTTTGCACCAGAGCTTGGTTTATTTTCGCAAAAACCATTCTCATCCTCCACAGTTCTATCATTAGAACCGGAATTATTATTAACTCTTGATAGTAAGTTTTCTGTACTTACAGGTGTAGCCCTCTGGCTGTCAATTATCTTCAAAGTTATCTCTTGTGTTTGTCCCAGTTGAGCATTTTTAAGTTTTCCCTGAGTCAAAAACAATGACACTCAGCATTACAAAGTAACAACGAAATGCATGTGTAATGAGAAATAGTATGTCGAACAATACCCTTAATGTAGCATTTTCCACCCTCATTTTTTCAGAACTTTCAGTCAGCCGATTTATTTCTGATTTCAGTGCTGCATTCTCAGCATTCAAGGATTCAACTTTCCGTGCCAGTTCTTCAGTTTCAGCCTGAACAGCAGGAACATGAGCACTAACAACCCTATAGAATATAATCTTTACATTTGTTTTTCTTGGGGGATGCATGCACAGGAATTACAAACATACAAGTAATAAAAAGGTTTACAATGTTTTGGAAGAAACCCACAATATTTTTATACCTGCTTCCTTAGTCTGGACCTTCTAGCAGATTCTCGATTTGACTGTTTCCGCCTCTCGCGTTTCAGCTCACGCTCATTCTAAGAAATCCAAACATACCCACAAGAATTACTTTAGTGTCAGCTAAAGATGAGGATACTGCATTATTACTACAACATGTTTTACACATATATCTAATATTCTATTGTACTATATATGATCTGAACTGCTAAGATGAATTATATGTGGATCATACCTGTACCCAAGCTTCTGCAGGCAATACTGGACAAGGTTGTGGGACACTTGTTTTAGAATGAACACTGGAAGGATTTCTCAGCTCCAGCGCAGTGGTCATACCTGAAGAAACTACAGGGCCAACTATTTTTCCTGCAACACTGGCAGGGACAACTCCCAACATCTTATTAGAAGCTGCAGTCTCTTTGGAAATTGGACTGCCTTGTATCTCGGTTTTCCCTTCTCCATCTGCTTGTACAGTGCAGAAAAGAACAACCATCAACACCAAGTACATTGATATGCTACTCTAAGCTTCAGATGCTTGTAGATAAAGATAACACACTTTGGCTGGGAACACATTTTATTAGTAAAAATGCAACCATAGGACCCCAATATCCATACTCTATTCATGTCTGTAATTGCAATAAAGCCCATCTTAAGAGTCTGCTACCTTTGTCAAACTAATGGAAAGTTAAAAACTTTTGCAATTTCATCTTACTGAACAAATATTTTATAACAACATTTAATTTATCAAGACACAACTCAATAAACGGATTAGACACCATGTGTACTGTGATGATGACAGAAGAATAATTGTGATCCCAGGACAACTCTATTATTCATCAAGATGTGACACTTGGTGAAGAACAGAGTCATACCAGTGGTTGGTGTTCCCTCACGGCTTCTTTTCCTTCTTGTTTGATTAGCCTGAGCATAAGATGGGCAAGTATCATATTTTAATGTTTCAATTTTGTCAAACCATTTTAAAGAAAAATAGACTGTAGGTGAACAATTTCATATGGTCAACAAAGTGCAGGAAAAAGAAATGCTAATTGCAAGCAAGTTCTCACCCCTGAAGTGTTGCCATCACTTCCATCACTGGAACCCTCAGTATCCACACTGTTCACATCATGAGTAAATTATTCAGTCAACCATAAGACTCCATTACAATAACCAACTCATGGACCATCATTCTAGACAGAGGGAGAGAAAGTAGGTTTAACACACTAAAGAGTTTCAAATGACAGACTTTCCCCTCTCCACCACCCCCAACATAAGAAAGGGAGATATTGACAAACTCAGAAAGTATATGTCATTAAAAATATTCATACAAAAAGAGAAGAGATCAACAAACCTCTGTGACAGCCTGTTTTCACCTCCACGCTCTGCACTTTCAGCATGGCCATTGCCTATTGACATTGCAAGTCCATCAAACTCTTTCAATTTCTTGATTAAACCCTGATCAGTATTTCCAGATGATTTGGGTGGTGTCTCTATGCTCAAAGGAGTCCCAGTCTGCATTGTTACACCAATTCAAAACCAATCATAAATAGATTTTCAAGGACTTTAGTATGAACTGATCTCAGGAAATTCGAACTTACAGCAGGTGAAGACGGAACTCCTTGACTATGTGTAAGTGGCCCCTGTATTTTATAAATATAATTCATAAGAAAATGCATGAAAATTCCCAAAAAACATACTATTAGAGGATGAAAAGCCTCTGTTATTGCCTATTTTATAGGGTATATATTAATCAAGATTTCATTACATTAAGGTTATCAAGCCATGGAGAGGTTAATGAAAGTTGACATGCAGCTAGGTATAAATAACTCTGAAATTACCTAGGCCCAACAGAAACAACAGAATCACATCTCACTATATTCTTAGCATCTGTAATCCTTACTGATCCATTTTTAGTACATATAAATAAACCAATTTATACTACAGAGAAAGAACACTAGCTCCAATAACAAAAAATAGCAATTAAAAAAAACATAAAAGACAAAAGTAAATTGCAAGAACACAGGCTTACAATAGGAACTGCAGGGTGAGTATAAACCCCTCCATGTGGATAAATTGCTGCATAAGGAGGCCCATAAGGTGGCATCATAGGCTGGAAGAAATAGTAAGTTAGCAAGTTACTCATCCCTGTCATCTAGGATACATACAAAACATGCAAAAAAAATAAAAAATGAAAAAATAAAGGCAATCATAGAACATACAAATGATTGCACATAGGTACTACTACCTGTGGTGGCCCCCACATGTACGGGTGAGGAGCGTGACCAGAAGTGACAGCTGAGTTGTAGTATGGTGGCATGGTGACTCTTGGCCCATAATATGCCTGAAGATATAGCAGACACTTTATATCATACATACAGTCACTATTCACTACACTTAGGCCAAATACACTTAAAAACTTGCTGGGTGAACCAATTTGAAAGGGATAAAATTAATAGTTTTATATCATCAAATCAATATTTCTTTTAAAGATTAAGCAATCCAGGGACAAAGCACATCTCATCCTAGATATTACTCCAACTCATTGACAAATCCAGTAGCGATTCAGTGCATAATTTCAGTCTGACGTTGATTAGGGGTACATATTGATAGCAACTCACAAACTACAGAACAGATAAATACAATGCATCACAGGACCTGCACACTAATATTTATATTCAGAGATAATAAACAGTAATTTACAAGAGGGAATATAAGAAGCTTTTGACAGCTCATTGCTTCATCCACAAAAAAGAAAATGGAAATACAGTAACAGTATTTAAATATAAAATAGCTGGTGTCTCCCCAAGAAGATGTAGCTGCAGATCACTTGACTTTGAAGCATCGAAGAAATAATGTAAGTGATTATTAACAAGAGGATTTCACCCCAATCATTGACATGACAGTAATTGACCGAGTGACAGTAGTAAAGCTTATCAACTAAGATTTGAGAGCATTAGTTTAAATTGAATCTAGCTAACAAGAATCTAGAATGAATAGTTCACTTGATAACAGACTAAGTAATTCAAGGCAAAAGGTAGGTAACCTGCATGGCTGCCCAATCAGGATAGACATGAATATTGGTCTGGTTGGTCTGATTCGCCTGATCCTGTTCACAATTACAATAGCATTAAAATTTAAGCTTCTTACAAATGTCTCATCACCAAGATACACTCTTATGAGCTCACCATTGTTACAGGTGAAGAAGGCTTTTCAGTCTTATTAGATTTCTCTTCCTCACTGTTTCCCATTGTGAGATCCAAAAGGAAAGCACCAAGTCAAAAAATATTGTAGAAGGAGCTTTACTACTTCTTGAAAAATGTCTCAACTGTATTAATAGGAGCCATGTCAGCTTGTTAATTATTATCGGCAAGAAAATATTGCAAGGGACAAGCCAAAATTCATAAACCAGGATTTATGCCATCTAAAATCTACACATGATCCTATATAATCTTGGTAACCTGCATAACATAACCTTCACTAATTATAAACTTTTACTGCCATAGATAAGTTATACATGTAACACACTAGAAAAGGGGAAGGGGGCAAGTCCAGCAATTTCAAATTAATACTTGATAAATTTTTTTATTTTTTTTTAGAAAAGGAGTGTGGGAGGGTTTAATATAAGTGCAGGAATTTATAAAATACATCATTACTACATCAAAGTAGTTAGAGATGTTTTAGCAACTACATAAAAGCAGCTGAAAATCTGGTTCACTATGTATAAAAAAGTAAAAACTACATATCAACAGACAGATTCAACCACAAAGAAATATTGCCAAAAAAAAACCTTTGCTTTTTATTTCACCTTCTAGGCTAGCATATGAAAGCATGAAACAAAAATTCTAATTTCCTAGATGGAAAATTGAATGGTTAATTTCCCATCTCCGGCAGAACCTTTACAAGAGATTCAACGAGTCTCAGAGTGAATAATCTAACACCCACCAAAGAAGACAATCATGGTATAGCTAACTATAACTAATTCACGAATGGAGTTGACAGAGTGAACTAAGTTTCAAAACCACATGTCAGAATAACCGACTGATCTATACTGACGAGAAGTCCAACAGTGGACAAAAATAACATAATTTCACAATTAATTATAGACAGGGTAAATGCTTAAGGAGTACTAGTACTACCGGGCCATCAGAGAAGGTACCAACACAACACAGTTCAACTTCACCGTTTCCTTGTTTTAGAGAAAGTGAGATTTCACAAATACCTTTCAGTAAAGGCTGCAGTATTAATGGAAAGCTACAGATAATTCAATCCAAAGTAGACACAAGAGTCAAAGACAGAATGGTAGAGGGTCAATTCTGTCATTTGAGCACTCCACAAGCCGGATAGAAAGGGAAGGACACACGCAACAGACCATACTATAATCCGTCCCAACAACACCATCCGGTAGCTAAATGACAAAAATACCCTTCCAAAACAAAACATTTTTCACTTTCACACGAATCAAGGAAGCTGAGAAAAAGAATGAAACTCCTGAATTAGCTACCTTAACGTCCACAGACAATATTTTAGCAGATTTTAGCTCCGATCCAGACCCTCTTCAGTTACAGGAAAACGAATTTCGCAAAATTAGCATGAGGCCAAAAGAAAAAAGAAAAAACGTGAAATGAAAAACGCTTCACTAAGCAATTCAACACATAAAAAGCACTTAAATTCAAAACTATCGCAGATGCAAAACGAGATCCAGATGAACCTCAATTAGAACCTTCTTGTTTAATTAGCTAAAAATTCAAAAAAGGAAAAAAAGAAACAACAAATTTACGGTATCCTTAAGTTGTTTTGGTGTTTCCAAAGAACAAAAATCTAAACTGAACCATATAATATGTTCCACTTTCACTCACTCCCAAATCATGAAACTTCAAACTTTCACACACATACAGTCAATCTTTGTCATACCACAGATACGGAAAGCATTCAAAATCAAAACTTTGGACCAACAGCACTGCAGAATTCCAGTACCTGACTAGATACGCAATTGGCCAATTATTATCCTCACAAAACAAAGTGTCAAAAAAAGAAACAAGGGTAAAAAAAAAAAACTAGTCCTGGTAGCTCCAAGTATCCTCAAAAAATAAAAAATAAAAAGAAGGTTTGGAGAAGCAATTAAGGTTAAGGTGGTTAACTCTGCATTTTCTCTCTCCTAAAAAACGAGGGAAAGGGCTGTGTGTGTGCCTTGACGCAAAGATGGGGTATGGTGGTGGTGGTGAAGAAGAAGAAGGAGCGCCAAGGCGAAGAAGTCCACGTCACCACACACGTGTCGTATGTGTAGGTCGGCGTATACGTAGAGCTTATGTATATGGTATATACGGTGTGGTGGTTGTTGAGGTGGCCATTTGTTTATTCCAACGTCACCAGAGCCGTACACGTGCTGGTCAGCGAATCGATCTACGCGTCTTGTGTTAGGGGTCCAGCCTAGCTAACCACACCACACAACACAACACAACGCATCTTCTTCATTCATGTCATGTGCCTTCTTCCTTTGCCTTACGTGCCCTTTCAGATTCACATTATTAATTAATTAATAGTAGCATTTCATTTCATCAAACTAAATTGAATAGGTCATTTGGAATCCACGAGTTACAATCAATTCTCTTTCGTCACGCACGCCTTGTATGGAGGGAGAACTGTTTCTGATATTTTCCTTACTTTTTTGCTTCACAAGTGCAACATTTTTTTATTTCTCTTTATCCCTTTTCAAGGCTTTAGCTATAACCTATGATTAAGTCCAACGATTATTTAAATTCGTTGTCAAAGTTAAGGGTTAAGAGGTGGCAACGGTGTCTTTTTATGGTTAAACGCCAGAAACTGCCATTAATCGAGTATTTAACTCGTCCGTCCTTGACAGATTAAACATGGCAATTCTACTCTCTGGTGGTGCGATGCTGACTACTACTAGTGATACTGAAAGGTCCATAATCTATATGGCTGGCTAATGAGACAGGAGAAAAAAAGTGCAACCGATTATGCAGCACTCCATTCTCTATGATGGGTCTGGATTTTGCTCAAAACTTTATTATCATATGTACCAATAGATCGTTTCTCTTTAATTCTCTCAATTCTCTAAGTTTCCTATCCTTTAAGGTTTAAGGTGTCATGTATTCACATGAAAAGAAATCATTTATTTAATAGATAAATTCATATTTTATTCTTTTTATATGTATTTTTTTAAATCAATAAAACGACAACAATCTTTCATATGTAAAATTAGTCTTTAATTTAACAAATTAGAAGACTCTAATGATTTTTAGGTCAGAATCAATAATAAATTATGTCTTTTAATTTTTTTATAGGACTTGAGAATAAGAAATATTAGTAACACATTTTTAATATATTTTTTAGTAAATATTTTATTATTGATTAAAATTTATTAAAAATAAGAAAAACACTGATTGAATGAGAAGGAAAACTCACTAATTATTTTTTTTAATAAATTTCAGTGAACAATAGAAAGTAAATTAAAAAAAAATGTGTTATACTTTTTATTAACAAACTAGAGATTATTAATTAAAATTATAAAAATTATGTGAATCCACTCCTTATTTAATAAGTATTACTAGTAATTTATATTTATAATCAGCTTTAATAATAATAAATATATTAATAAGAGAAGATTTATGAGAAAAATTGTAATAAAAAAATGTGTTACAACTTACAACTTCCAAACACTCCTAAGTAACATTTTTAACTTTCACCTTGTTTTGTTGTTTCATGGTGCGGTAAATATTACTAGTAAGTCAAAATTTTATTGGCCCACTTATTTTAATACTCTTCCTAGTTATTAAATATTTGTTTTTACTAAAATATTAAATACATATTTTTCAATGTCAACATAAAAAAAAATGTGTTACAACTTACAAACACTCATAATATCAATTTTGTTTAATTTTTACAAATAAAAAAATTACAACATCTTAAAAGAGGAATAAGAAGAGTGCAAAAGAAAGAAGAAAAAAACTGAAATTAGTTTTTGCATTAAATACTCGTTATGGATAGAAGGGCACAAAATGAGTCCACAAAAATTATTAAAAAAATAGAAACATTGTTTAGAAAGATAATTTTGTCGCTTATAGTAATTTTTTTAGCATGGACAATATTATCTTCAGTAAAAAAAATTGTGTTTAAATATAAATATAAATATATACAAATACAATTATTTTATTATCCGACTAGTTTCATACATGTAATTTTTTATACAAATTACTGAATATACCTAATTGTACTATTTGGATAATATTACTAATAATAAGTGTTCAATGATATAATAACAGATAGTAAAGCAACAAAAAAAGCAGATAATGTG
>PYAF01004908.1:838220-849014 GCA_007407185.1 Glycine tomentella
AGAATTTTAAAATCTGATTAATGGTGTAACTGTGTAAGTATAAGGATTAGAATATTAAATAAAAATATTTAATTTAAATATAATACCAGCATTTTATTTTTATTAAATATTTTATAATTTATATTCAATAACTTTAAATATTTTAATAAGATTTTGTTTACTTCTCAATCAAATTTTAGATTAATAAGAGTTTTTTTCCTTGACGAATGAAATGAAATACTAAAATAAAAATAATATCTAATATTTTTTTGATCGTATATATAAGAAATAAAATATAATATTTTACTGATTTTAATTAGAAAAAATGATTACTTTATTGTTAATTTAATTTTCATTTCTATATATTGTGAAATTAATTAATAATATATACATATTTTTTATAAAGATGAATGTAATTATTAAGTTATGAACAAAATATATATACATATTTGTAGAATTTTAAAGACAATTATCTCTTATAATATTTAATATTAGTAATTTAAAAATAAAATTAAAATTTAAGATGGAAGGTAATATTTAAAGATATAGAAATGATAATTTATGGAGGAAAGAAAAATGAGATTTTATTGAAGATTGAGTATGATTGATTGATTTATGCATAAGCGGAGCGGGCTATGAAGCAATGTGGGGCAGCATGAGTTGACAGCCCCCGAGGTTTTCTATTAAAGAGACCAACGCGTCACTTCCAACGTCACATCGGGATATTACCACGTGGTGTGCCACTGTTAGTTTTCCTGTCTAAACCTTTTTTTTACTGTTACGGAAACCTTTCCACCTTTCTACCTCTCTTCAACACATACGCCTAGCTGCCTGCTTCAGCACGTTTTCGGCTGAACCAAAACAAATACACTCTCTTATTGTTCGTTTGGTAGATATAATTAAATATTTTTTATATTTACAAAATTATCTTTTTTTTAGATATAATTTTTTTATTTTCTTTCCAATTCAAATTTTAAAATTTTTTTCTTTTCTTATTTTCTTTTCATCCAATCACACGTAACATTAATATTTTGTTTGCTTTAAAATATGAAAACGGATAGAAAAAAAATTGAAGATGGTAGTTAAATTAGAATGCAGAAGGTGTAACAGTGTGAAACTCATTTTTTAAAATATTTTTTCTCTTTCATCGATTAAACATAAAACTAAATTTGTTTTAGCCTTTCATTTGAGTTAATTTGTAATTTTAATTTTTCAATTTTAAAATAAAGATCTTTTGATTTGCTTGTTTAAAAAAATTATAATTTTGGTCCATTTTTAATTTATGTTGATCCAATTAAATCTTAAAATATAACATATTTATTTAAAATATTATAAAAAATATTCGATTATTTCAAATATAATAAGTAAAATAAATAAATATAGACATAATTAAAAATTAAGCCAAATTTACAGATTTTTTAAATTATCACAACTTCATCTTGCTCAGTCACATGGGTAAACATAAAGGACTCAACTTTTTTTAAAAAGTAAATACACTTAAAAAAAATATACATGTATATAATAATTTATAATTTTATATAAAATAAATTATTAATGCATTTTCTTAAATATTTCTTTTAGAAGAGTTAAATTAAGAGAGAGAGAGAGAGAGGCATACCTGTTATAATCCAAAATAGGGATTGAAAAGGCGTGAGATACTGAGATGGGTAGGAGTTTTGACAAATTGAAAGGAGGCATGTGAGTGTGTGTGTGGGCCTAATGAAGTGTCGCCATCGTCAGAGAAGCCACTTCACGACCAAGTGCTGCCGTTGATTCGTTGCCGCAATTGACGGTGGTGATGCGGTTTTCCGCTACTAGCCAGCCTACTAGGATTCAGAAAGCCGACAAAATATCGAAGCACATCAAAAAATTCAATTGTAACACTTCATCTACGTTTCTATACAACTTGACAATCTTCAATGAGAAATTACAACTAAGATCAAATAACTTAGAGTACATAGTATCAGAGCGTATGGGCTATAGTCCAAATTGTTTAGCCTTGTTTATTTTAGAACCATTAGGGTTGTATGGGCTAGTCCAATTTATTTAGCCTGGTTTACTTTAGGGTTGTTGCTTTCTGTACTCCCACTATTATTTTCTGCACTTTTCATTACATTATGGAAAACTCATTCCTAAATAAAAATTACATTCCAAAACGAGTTTTACATAATGTAATAGGAAGTGCAGGAAATAATAGTAGATGCAGGAAGTTTTACCCTTGCTTAAGTCTGCATATAAATAAATTGGACCGGATTCACTCCTTTCCTAAAAGGATTAGGTTTAGGCAATTGTTATTTACACCTCCCACCTTTATTAATATACTTCTCTTTTATTTTATTTAAAAAAATCTCTTTTTTTCCAAAAAATGTTTAGAACTACTTATTGCATTATTTTCGTGCTAAAGGTTTTAATACTCATGGATGATTTTCCATATTTGAACATTACCACCTAGCTACAAACTCATCATAAGGATACTATACTGCTCATTTTTTGTTTTTGTCATTTATGTGCATGGTAGATGGCTCATATGCATTGTGATTTTTAATAAGTCAACATTAGCATAAGTGAACTGGTGGAATGAAATGAAATGTCATTGATATACCTTTTAATTATGAAATCAAAGTCATAAAAAAATGGATTTGCTTCCATTTTAATTTTCGTTCATACCTTTTGTCACATTTCCGTCACATTTTTTTTGTTGGATAAAATGGACTTGGAATATCTATTATTGATGGTTAAAATTAAATAGAAGTTAAAAAGCGAGCAAAATTTAGACGTGTCTTCCTTTTTTTCACTCTACCAGCTTATAGCATGTTATACATGTCGAATGGTGTCAACTATGCATCAACACTTTACAACTACAATTACACGTTTAAAGTGGTTACGTAATCGACATATATAGTTCCAACACCGTCAAAAAAATGTATATAGCACATCTGCCATGTGTTAGATGATTAGCAAATATTGGCATACATTATTGCTGTTACGAATGTAAACAGGAAGAAAGAAAGGTTGCCATGACTTTTCATATATAGTAGTATTGCCTTTGCATGACAGGGTCCTTAAGCTCTCAAAAATGAGTTCGAAGGTATCCACCGATTTCTTTGTCATTGTCACCATTGTGTTGCTTTGCTTGTTCAGTTTAAGTCATAGTGAAAAGTGAATGTAATTTCAAGGCAATCTTCAACTTTGGGGATTCAAATTCAGATACAGGTGGTTTTTATGCTGCTTTTCCTGGTGAGTCTGGCCCTTATAGAATGACTTACTTTAAGAAACCAGCAGGCAGGGCTTCAGACGGAAGACTCATTATTGATTATCTTGGTAAGTAACAACCTTTATTCATCTTTGGCAATAAGGCTTCCAAATGTTTTAACTTTAACTATGTTAAGAATTTAGTTAATTACTTGCATTACATATGATATTTCTCCTCATGAATATGGATATTGATGGAGCACAAAGTTGAAAAAAGTCAAGGGAGTATTTAAATAGAATGAATGTTTTAGCTGCTATTTTTCTTTCTTTATTTTTTTCTTTCTTAGCATCAACAGAGCCATAAGGATTCCTTATTATTATAAATGCATTTAGTACATACTGAGCAAGATTTAACAAACATTTTAGAACTCTTATGTTGTTTTTTCATTGTCATATGAAAATCTTGTGTATCTATCTTTATAATAATTAATTAGGTGAGACCTTATAAACGTTTGGAATGTTTATAGAGAGAAAAACTAAGACAAAATGTTCACATGACATCATAGATCACGAGATCTTATAATTTTTGTCTATTTGGCGTTTCCTGAATATCACTTCTTCTACTTCTAATAATTTACATACCAGAGTGCTAACTACTAAAATAAGTAGAATAATGAATATAACAGGAAAGAAAGAAACTGAAAACTCAATGTGTTAAATTTGGTGCTTGATCTTCTGGTATAAGGTCTATTTGTAATAAAGAAATCTAACAAATTTGTGTAAAATTCTCCCAATTTGTGATTATTTTGCATATATCTTACATTTTCATCTTATTATAGAAACACTTTAGCATTGCCTTTATTGCGGTTGTATCTTTCCTTTTGGGGCAATTATCCTTCCTAGACAAGACACTTAGCTGTAAATAGCTGTTAAAGTTATGGATAGTCAATATCTTCTATACACCAATTGTAAAAGTAACAGACAGTGACACCTTTTAATACGTCTTTGGCAATACCTAAACTACTTTCTTATACATCCATAATTTTAGTTTTTTTTTTGTTTAGGGTACAGGAAGCACAAATTATCTCCACCAACGGTTAAAGTTGTCAATGTATCTCATATATGTCGTCATTCATTTTTCATATATTGCATTGATTAAAGACATTTTGTAATGCTTGAGTTGTTATGTGTCAAATAACATGCCAATTTTGTGTTTTTATTTTAACTATAAAAGAAACATAATTTGCGTTGTTCATCGCAATAAGAAAAGCTATTTTAGCAATAATAGTATTTTAGACAAGTTATATTGCATTTTATTTGGCAGCTCAAGCTCTTGGATTGCCATTTTTGAGTCCATATCTGCAATCAATTGGATCTGATTATAAACATGGGGCCAACTATGCTAGAATGGCATCCACCGTGCTTATGCCTAATACTTTTTTGTTTGTCACTGGTATCAGTCCTTTTTCCCTTGCTGTCCAACTCAACCAAATGAAGCAATTCAAAACCGAAGTTGAGGAAAAAGTTGAGAAAGGTATAAAATGCACTAACTCCCTTGTTCCCATTTTAATCTTTTCTTATATACATTTATAGACAACGAAAACAATAAATCTTATCTTACTTGGGTGAGATCGGTTACAAAGATCACACACGTCATTAGGCATGGTTTACTAATTAAAAAAAATCTTTTTTTCATTTCTTTAGTAGTGTATTAGTTTCTTTTTTTTCTATTGTTCCTCAGGAATCAAACTTCCTTCAACAGACATATTTGGAAATTCTCTTTACACATTCTACATTGGCTAAAATGATTTTACTTTCAACTTAGCAGTCATTGGCATAGGTGCAGTACAAGAGTACCTATCTCAAGTTGTTTCACAAATTGTTGCCACCATTAAGGTGAGATTACCTTAACAGTTAACATCAACTCAAATATAGTATTAATAATTACATAAACAAAAAAATGTTATTAATTTGGTTTGTGCTTAATGAAATTTATAGGAGCTATATAATCTTGGAGGACGTACATTTATGACGTACATTTATGGTTCTTAATCTTGCACCAGTTGGGTGTTACCCTGCATTCTTGGTGGAGTTTCCTCATGATAGTTCAGACATTGATGATTTTGGATGTTTGGTTTCTTACAACAATGCGGTACTGATGAACTATAATAACATGTTGAAAGAGACATTGAAGCAAACCAGAGAAAGTCTTTCTGATGCTTCTGTCATCTATGTGGACACCCATTCTATCTTGTTGGAGCTTTTCCAACATCCCACTTCTCATGGTTCAAACACTAATCCCTGTCCTTGTTTAATAATAAGAATTATGATCCCAAAATACATTATCTCTCAATTTGGTTTTCCAAGGTGTATTTTTTATCTAATTCGTTAGTTGAATATTTTAATTAATACTTTTAAGACTGCAAAGACAGCAAAGTTGATTCTCATTTATAAGAGAAAGTTCTTATTCGATATTATTTAGAAACTTAAGATATTAGAATGATATTTTTATGACGCACTTTTGGCTATTATAATTTACTTGTATTAGCACATACGAAATATATGACTAAAATATTTTTATTATGCTTGTTATTTTATTTTCTTTTCTCGAAATAGGGCTTCAATATGGTACAAAAGCGTGTTGTGGATACGGAGGGGGTGACTACAACTTTGATCCAAAAGTTTCTTGCGGCGATACCAAAGAGTTAAATGGAAGCATAATGACAGCTAAAACCTGTAATGATCCCTACAACTATGTGAGTTGGGATGGGATCCATTCCACAGAAGCTGCAAACAAGCTTATTACCTTTGCCATTCTCAATGGATCTTATTCTGATCCCCCTTTCGTATTTCAGGAACACTGTGATCTTCAACCTATAGGTTGAATCCACATGGAATTATTTCTTAATTAATAAACGATGATGGTTAAGCTAGTTTACGATGTTACATAAATAACTTAAGCAAGCAAAGAAATCAAAATTTCCACAAATTAATATAATTACAAAATTTCAAATGTTGAAATTCAAAAAATAGTTTGCTTGCTGGTCACACATCTACCAACTTACAATTCGGCTAAACCCTAAACCATAATAAGGAAATTAAAATGAAAACAAAGTTAAAATAGTCATTTCACATCACCCTTGACACCTCACATGACGAATATATTACTAAATATGTCAAATTTAGCTTTTGTAATATTAAAATTTTATTTAAAGTAAATTATACTTCTATCTCTATCTCTTGAGGCTTTTTTTTTTCAATTACAAACAATATCGTTGTTTTTATTCTACACTATCTCCTTAATGTTTTTAAAAAATATTACATTATAGTGATACTTCTTATATATTAGACTAACTCCCAATAATATAAGAGAATGATAAAAGAATAAGTTTTTTTTTTTTTCAAAACACCGTATTATCCATATTTTTTATACAATATTTATTTTATATGTTTTAAGGATATTTATATAATCTATATCTATCTATATTATGTATAAATCCTCTTTCTTTTCCATCTCTCTCAATCTCAATCCTCATTTTCTTACATCTTCATTTTCATTGTCATTAAAATTATGAAAAAAATAATATTTACCGTTACAGATTGATAACATATCAAATGTTAATAAATTATATTATTATTATTATTATTATTATGAAGGAATAGCTGTTCACACATGTACCTCAATTGACATTAAAAGTGTCACCTTCGTTTCAAATTTGGCATTAAGGATAAATAATAGATATTATATATAAAGTTAATATACCAACCTTAAAAAAAAATTAAAAAGACTATTGCAATTATTGAAAATATTTGACATGGTTTTAAAAGTTCAACGCTACAAGTACTTAGTCAAGCAAACTATTGTAACTATTGAAGACAATATTAAAGTTGAGAGGTTTGTACTATTCAACCTTGAAAAGCATTTAGAGAAGAAAAGTTAGGAACTTGTTGTTAAGGAATCTGCACATGTTGATCTTTTCCACTTTAAAAAAATTGTAAGATGAATATTATCCAATGTGTGAAATTTACATATTTATTTATGAACTTTACTGACAATTTCAAACCAGGTTAAAAATATATTATTATTAAATTTCATATTGTTTTTTTTCATTTTTTATTTTTGTTGATTTTATATTTATGTAATTTTTTGTTTGTTGTAATTTATATTTTTCTACACATTTTTTTCATTCTGAATTTCTGTTATTATATATATATATATGTATGTGTGTGTAGATTTTTTCGTTGTGATTTATATCCTTCTACATTTTAATTAATTTGTTCTCAAATTTTGTATAATTAGGAAAAAATAAGGTTTTCTAACAATTTCTTGGAAGGTTATGAAGATAACCTAAAAGTTAGAGTTGTTAATTCAAATGACCATATTAAAATATAGTGAAGATAAAAATTGGTGTTAGACACAATTAAATTGTTATCACTAAAATCTTTGTCATTTTTTATTATCAAATTACTGGATATACAATCATATTGTGATGTTTTATTACCCAAGAGAAAATAATTTTGATATAGAATTACGTGAAATTATTTATCCATTTGGATTTCTTGAAATTTTACAGTTTGTGAACAATTTTACGAAAGATTTCTACTTCTCACTTAAGTTGAATTTGGTTCCTAGAGAGGTATATATTGAGTTTTTTTTTTTTTGTAATCTACATTTTTTGGTTCCTCCAATTAGGTTTATTCAATTTATTTTATTAAAATTTTTTTTGTAGGAAATATTATGTTTGAGTAGATTTTTATCGCATTTTTGTGTCTCACGAAATGATGTTGACAATGCATAATTAAACGATGTTGAAAAAATTGATAGAAGTTGAAGTCATAAAAACAATTGATATTAACGTTTACTTTTTTGAAGCTTTGGAAAAAAATTATGAGTTTTACAAGCTTAATGAAAAACATGAAGTTCATGTCCATTATATTGGACACAACAATTTTGAAATGAGGCTTTATGACCGACAAAGTATTGAAATTCAATATCCGATACCTATGATGGATCTTACTCTCAGTTCGAAATTGAAATTTCATATCCATTGCCCATGATGAATTTTGACACTTAATCCAAAGTGACTGTGATGACATATTTTGCAAGTGAACGCAATAAGGAATTGGGATAGGTTATTATTATATATTTTGTTAGATGGTATAAGACATATTTAGAGTTATTTTCATAATTTTTGAGTTATTTTATGGTCAATTATTAGACATATTTAGAGTTATTTGAAATTTTTGTTATAATTAATTTAACGATTTTATGGCCAGCATTTTATATTTATGATTTTATATAATTAGTAAAGATATTAAATTTAAATTTACGAAATTGTTATTGCACTAAGGAATATAATGATATTCTCCCACTGCAAAGTCACTAACTATAACTTTTGTAAAACACACAAAATGTCATTTAAACATACCATCAAATGACCATACAAAAATCAATGATATTCATATTCGAATCTTCCCCATATACACAAAAATGTTTGTTCATTGGTCATTTAACACCATTAATCATAATAATAATATATAATCTTTGATTAAAACCTAAAATCTCTTTAAATATCACACTTTGACTATGATTAATAATAATAATAATATTTATTCATTTATATACTACGTTAAATTGCCTCTAAAAAATTATGATTAAAGATGATAGGTAATATGTACAATTATTATTATTATTATTTGAAACTTGATAAAACCTTTTAGTAACATTTTCAATCCTTGTAAAATGAGTAATTTATTATCAAATAAAACAATATCAATTTTATTTTACTTTTGACTATTAACTTTTCTAATATTTTTTATAATTTTTCAACATAATGCTAAATTGTTTTAATACCCAACGGAAAAATTAAAAAAAAAACATTTTTTATACCATCATTTATTATTGTTTTTTCATATTCACAATCAGTTTTGTAGTGATTTTATTAACAATCTAGATTTATTATGATCATAAATTATATTAAAGTCTTTAAATTCATAATATATATCAATCAAGTCTTAAATATGTACATCTTTATTATCTTAATATAACCATTAAATTTTATTAAATTATTTACCATTATAGATGTTACAAAACCTTAAATTTTATTAAACTTTTTATTATCTTATTTTAATATGATAAAAATTATAACAATACATATCTGATACTTTTCAGTTGAGTCTCTTTGCTTGCAATAATTAAATGAAAACCATGTGTAGCAGATGTGATATAAATTATCAATGAGAAAATATTTCTTTCAAAATGGTACAAAATTCACATATGACAAAAAAAATGACAGTCATAGTTTCGTAAATCAGTTGTACTTGGTGTGTGAAAAAAGATGAGTCAAAAGATCAAACACAGTGCTACGAGAAAAATTTGCATATTTAAGTTTGGATAGTCCTTTTTCAATCATGATCATGATGTAAGAGATAGCTTGATAATGTTCACACCCGTTAATCTTTTAATACAATTACTACTTTAGATCTAATCATCAGTTGAAACTTGAAGTAGTAATATCAAATATGTTACTAAGAAATATTGATCAATTAGTGCGAAGATACTAGACTCATCATTATAAAATGAGCAAATTTGTTTTTGAAGGAAAAGTGGTATCCAAAAGTAAATTGGGTATCAAGATTTTATATACCTAGATTGACACTAACTTCTTCATATTTTAGGAGGTATATTGAATTAAGATTTCATAGAATTTTAAAAGAACTTTTTTTAAAAAAAATGGTATAAATAAATGTTGTGGTATTTAATTAAGATTTTTAAGAATTTTTTAACAAGAGTAACAAAATTCGATGGTATTCAATTATGATTTTTATATTGCATAAAAAAAATTAGTATTAAAAGATATACAAATTTCGATTTATTGTTTTTTAAGAAAGACATTGATGAACTTCATTAGACTTTTTAGTATAAAACATTTATCAAATAATCTCACCAAAACCTTGATATTTTGCTAGACTTTTTTTTTATTGATTATTAAACTTTATTTTCTTTTATCACACATACATTTTTCTCTCTTAAATATTATTCACGATATGTGTGTCATATATATTTATCCTATTCTTTTGAAATAAAAAAATGTTAAATATACTTATTCTCTCTACACTTTTCCATTTGTTTACTAAATTAATATTTGCCTTATGTGCTAAGGGTAACCATGTTTTCTTTATACTAACTATGTTCATGAGTTGCTTGACATAATGTTTTTGTGACTATCATCCTTAATTTCATCATCACATAACTTGGTAATTCTTACAAAATTTTCACCCTCACCACCCCCTTCCATCTCATTTAAAAATGTCATTAGATTGATTATGATATAATTATAGTAATTAAAAAATAAAAAAATCAACTTATAATTTTAAATTTATTGTTCAATCCAAAAGTGATAATGAGAAAGTATTATTACAAGAAGAGTTAGTATCGGAGGACACAAAGATATAATCGGTTTAGCTATTAAAAGATTAAAAAATTATATTAGTTTTATTTTTTTTTTACCAAACCTCTTCACTAACTCTTATAATTTTGAATGTATTTTTAAAAATTCAAATAATTTTCTAAATTTTCTAAATCTATAAAGTACTTTTAAATCCTTTAAATTTGTATGATAT
>PYAF01004908.1:849114-877967 GCA_007407185.1 Glycine tomentella
TGCTAAAATAATTTTTTAAAATTCTAATTCAATAGTCTTTAGAATCTCTTTCAAATTTCAAAAAAAATTATTTTTTAGTTATTTATTTCATTTGCAACAACTATTAACAAAATTCAAGACAAACTTTTGAAACATATTGGAGTATTTATTTTTCAATCAATTTTCTCATGCTCAAATATATCTACAAAATATACTATTAAACATATGCACAATTAATTTTTAACCACTTTTATTCAATAGTATTGAACTATTTTTTCAGAGTATATAATTTAATTAAATAATTAGATTTAATATTAAAACACTCTTATCCCATGGATCACAAAATAACTTTAACTAGTTTATATTATTAGTTTTTCGTTTCTTTTATTTTCTTTTGTAACCAAAAGTATCTTAAATAAAATAAATTCCGAGACACCAGCATGGCAGCATGTATATCAACTTCTAAAACAATGCTAGATATTTTTTGGCAAAGAAATAATAAGTCAAATTATGGAATCTGTACAGTTATATGCTTAGATGATGGGAAGTGAGTTTTGTAAATAATAGATAATACTACTTAAAAAAGAAATGACAGAACCATTATCCTGTCATTCTCACCTTCTTAACTTTACACAACAACATTATAAAAAAGCAAAACCTGATGACAGTGAAAATAATAAGGGATTGGTAACCACATAAAAAAGGGAATAATCACACCGAGCCACATTCATGTTCCACCAATTTCCTACAGTTTCAAAAAAACGTCCCAACTCACATTTTTCAATTAAAAAACATAATTTCAGCTAACAAAAGCAACAAACAAAAACTAAAAGACGAAATCAAACGGAATTTTAATTACTAACTAATTCCAAGTTCCAAACCTTTAATTAAATTATTTATCGCGCTTTACCGCAAGAATTCACAGCTTGTGCTTTTATGCTGTTTTCGTAACAAAAATAATAAATAGAAGCATCTTCTGTTCTTTTATTTCACCGCCATTCATTCATTCATTGACATAGGGCTTGCGTTCTTCTTCTTCTTCCTTTCTCTGCTTGCAGTTGCAGAGGTAGGAGGGGGGGCGGTGATTGTGTTGTGTGGTTTAGAGGATGAAGGATTTCAATTCGGATCTATTCGACCCGGGAACGGTCATGGACTCTTCCTCCTCCGATTACTCTCGCAGTGCTTCCTCTTCCGACGCCGATTTCGGGTTCGCTTTCAATGACAGTAATTTCTCCGACAGGATCCTCCGAATTGAGATCATGGGGGACCCCGTCGAGGCCCGACCCGATTCCGACGCTTGCACCACTATCGCCGACTGGGCTCGCCACCGCAAGAGGAGACGCGAGGATATCAAGAAGGATAGCGGTATATTTTTATTTCATTTTCCTTTTTCTGTTTTTTTCCTTTCATTTCTTCACAAACTAAATGGGGGAAAGAAAGAAAAAAACACAACATCAAGAGATTAAGAGAATTGTTTGGCGTTGTTGATAGCGTGGCCTTGATGGTTTTGGAAAATTATATGCATGGTGTTTTCTTGTCGTTTATCTTATTTAATCATCTAGGGTTTCAGCTTCTTATGGGTAGTAGTGGGTAGGGTATGTTGTGAAATACTCCTTCAATTTCAAAATAAGTACGCTTTTACATCACTTTTGTTTTGTTTTCTCATATTAACTATGATATGGGTAGTGGGATAAGGCTTTCTTCTTGTTGTTGTTGTAAGTGAAATTTTAGGTTTTTGAAGAAGCATTACATAATTTATTCTAATTTTGCCCCAAATAAATAATTAGTGTGGTGGAATCTGGGATAGAGAATAAATAATAAAGTTAATTTGAACTTCATTTATTTTAAAATGGAAGGAGTATAATTATTGTGTTCCACAGGTGGAGGTGGAACCCTTTTCTTTTTTCACTCTTTCTCTGGACAAGAGGAGAATGAGAGATAGAGTGAGTTGAAATGAAAAACCACCATATTGTCAGTCAAATATCAGGATTCATTCAAACTCTAAGAAGACAATTTTCTTTTTACATGTAATGCTAACAAACTTACATTTGTTGCTGAGTTTCTCTTGATTACTCATTTTGTTACCCATTTTTTTCATGCGTACCGAACTCATAGCATGTTGGTTTATGAGAGATAGAGTGAGTTGAAATGAAAAACTACCATATTGTCAGTCAAATATCAGGATTCATTCAAACTCTAAGAAGGCAATTTTCTTTTTACATGTAATGCTAACAAACTTACATTTGTTGCTGAATTGCTCTTGATTACTCATTTTGTTACCCCTTTTTTTCATGGGTACCGAACTTATAGCATGTTGGTTGGTAGTCAAATATTCATTGGCTGTTTGTAACGCTTGATGGTAAAAATCAACCACTGATAAGTGTTTGACAAATGGCAACTCATCCAAGTTACCAGTACCTAAGAGTAAAACTAGGGCACCAATGCAACACCCAAATAAAACCCTTCTTCACTTTGGTTGTCAAGGAACCCAGCCGCAGTGCTCTCGAATCTGAAAGTAAAATGAACAATAATTATGTATCATTACTTCATTTTTTTGGTGATTCATGAATTTTGAGAAATATTTCAATTGAGTTGAGGGCGACAAAGGGGATTTTTTAATGCTTTTTTGTGGGTCTGATTTTTTTTATTTATTTTTATTTGCATAAGCCTTATGAATAGGTTTTCAATAAATCATCTGCAAGTCTTGATTCTGTGTATGGATTTTTTCCTATAAAGTGCTTCATGGTGCATATTAGATTAGATTGGATCTATATGCGCACATCTATTTTTCCATGCCTTACATAATATATGCTCTCTTCGCTTGCAGTTGTTGATCTTACTTTATTGCCTGACGAGCAAATTTTAAACGGGAATCAGCCTGATATGGACGATTTTGTACCCTCCGAGAATCAAGATGAAGATGCGGTTGCAATGGTTGAAGAACCCCCTTCAGGTACTTGAATATTAAAAGAAAATCGTAAACCTAGTTTGTCAATTGTAGTTTTTTAAGATATACTGTACCATGGTTATCAAAATCGGATGATAAGTTACCAATTCACAATTTGATAAACTTGTACAGTACTATTTATTCCACCCTCCTCTCCAATCTTTTTTTATTTATTTATTGGTTGCATCTGTTGCTGTTTATTGAGTCCCTGATTGGCTGATTTCCTTTGGGTTTGAAAGCCATGTGTTTTCTCAATGAAATTCTTGAATCTAGAAGATCAGTATGCTTTAAACAAGCATCTCTTTGAAAAAGAGAAATTAGTTTGTGAAGAAAGTTATGTACTTGATAAGGAAACACAATGATAGAAATAGAACATTCTCCTTTTGCTTGCAAGAATAAAACACATCTTTTCCTGAAGTTGCCAGTTCTTCTCAATGATTTGAGTTGATTATCATTAACATAGGTGATGAGGCGGCAAATAGCAATGATTCAAATTGGAATATGGATTGCTCTGCAGTTGTGAGAGTTAGAACACTACACATCAGTTCTCCTATCTTGGCTGCTAAAAGTCCTTTCTTCTACAAGGTAGATGTCTCTTTTTTATTGGTTAGATTTGAAAATTTCTGCTAAAAATATGTTTGCTTAGTTGTGTTTATTTTGCAGCTTTTCTCAAATGGAATGAGGGAGTCAGAGCAGAGGCATGTCACCCTAAGAATTAATGCTTCTGGTATTAACATAGATAAAAAGATTTTTAGATTATTTGCTTTATGAGATATATTAATTTTAGCTTTTCCTCTAATTGTTGCCTTACAAATGTCATGCTTCCTTTGCATGTTACAGAGGAAGCTGCTCTTATGGAGCTTCTGAATTTCATGTATAGTAATACCTTGAGCATTACTTCACCACCTGCTTTATTGGATGTGTTGATGGCTGCTGACAAATTTGAAGTTGCTTCCTGTATGAGATACTGTAGCCGATTATTGCGGAATATACCTATGACACCTGAGTCTGCATTGCTTTACCTTGAGCTTCCTTCTAGTGTCTTAATGGCTGATGCAGTTCAACCATTGACTGATGCAGCAAAGCAGTATCTTGCCAGTCGATACAAAGATATAACAAAGTAGGTTTTTCCACTTTTTTGTAACTTGTTTACTTGGTCTAGATTTCATGCATTATAAATTCTGTTTTTTTTTTTTTTTGTCTACATTTCATGCAGTATGAACTCTTGTATGCCCTTTTCTGTTTTCTTGTTCATATTACTTGTGATGTATACTTTCTCTTCCACCTTCTTTGGAAGCTGGTGACACTGAAGTTTGAAATCAGTTGTATCCGCTGTATTGCATTCTTGTTCTGAGAATAATTTTTCTTGTGCTCATGTTCAGCTGTATCTAATTGTTGGAACCCTTGTAAAGAGCATTTTTGTCGATGGCTGATACCCTTAGTTAATCAAGTTCACATGTCATAAACTTCTTAAGTTGGCTTTTATATAATTATAGCATACCACGAGAGAAAGTTTGTTATTAATATTTTGGCTTCTTTGCATTATCTTGTAACTGATAAAGTAGATAACAAATATATGGTAGTATTGTATGCTCTGCATTAAAGAATAGAATATTCATTTGGTGTTTTATAAGGAGTTGATGTACTCATAAATGTTCTTTGCATTATTGTGTTTGAATCTATGACATTTTACTCTTAGAAAAGCACTTGTTGCTACTCTTGGCTACTTTATTTTTGTAATCTCAAATGCAGTTTTTTCTTTTGAATGCTAATAAGTTTCACATATGACCAGGTTCCAGGAAGAGGTTATGGGCTTGCCTCTAGCTGGAATAGAAGCAATATTGTCTAGTGACGAACTTCAGGTTGCATCAGAGGATACTGTATATGACTTTGTGTTGAAGTGGGTTCGAACACAGTACCCAAAACTAGAAGATAGAAGAGAAGTCCTGGGTACACGACTTGCCCGTTTAATTCGCTTCCCTTACATGACCTGTCGAAAACTAAAGAAGGTCTTAACCTGCAATGACTTTGACCATGATGTTGCATCCAAGCTTGTACTTGAAGCCCTCTTTTTCAAGGCTGAGGCTCCACACCGCCAGCGGATACTAGCTGCCGAGTCTGCTTCCTTCAATCGACTTTTTGTGGAGCGGGCATACAAGTATCGCCCTGTTAAGGTGGTGGAATTTGAACTTCCGCGGCAGCAGTGTGTGGTTTACTTGGATCTGAAGCGGGAGGAGTGTGCCAATTTGTTCCCATCTGGCCGAGTATATTCGCAGGCATTCCATTTAGGTGGACAAGGGTTTTTCTTATCAGCACATTGCAACATGGACCAACAGAGCTCTTTCCATTGCTTTGGCCTGTTTTTAGGAATGCAGGAAAAGGGTTCAGTTAGCTTTGCCGTTGACTATGAATTTGCTGCGAGGTCAAGACCAACAGAGGAATTTGTCAGCAAATACAAAGGTAATTATGTGTTCACTGGGGGAAAGGCCGTTGGGTATAGAAACTTGTTTGCAATTCCATGGACAACGTTCATGGCTGAAGATAGTCTTTACTTTATCAATGGTGTACTTCACCTTAGAGCTGAGCTCACCATCAGACACTGACTGGGATTTATTTGTGTAAACCTTTTCTTCTAGTTGGTAGCTCTGACTTTTTTTGGGCAATGTGTCTCATTTTACGATAACCTGCTGTAATCTTTACTAATATTCGGGCAATGTGTCTCATCTTCCGATAACCTGCTTTAATCTTAACTAAAATTCGGGCAATGTGCACTAGGTGGCTAGTGCTGGATGTGAGATCAAATGAATTTTCAGTACTTTACTTTTTTCTTTCACTTACATTTACAAGAGTTTGAGTAGCTACAGGAAGGACTGTTATCGTTTCTTGGGTGGTTTCATTTTAACAACCGAAAACGTAAGCTTTTCCAACTTTAAGTTTTATCATATTAGGTCAATTATCTACCAGGAATAGCGCTAGTTATAGATTTCTGAAATGCATGCATAATTTTTAAACGTTTTAGGTGTATAAAAGTATTTTTCTTCTCATTTTCGTATCCATTCTAATTTGGGGTTTGAAGGAGTTATGTTTTTTTCCCAAAGTTTGTGGGCAGTGTTGATTATATTATTGTTAGTTTGATTCTTGGGTTTAGTAATTTTATTGTCTATTAAAAGGGTATAATTATAAGTTAATTCATTTGTTCGCTTATTCCTTGTCGATCTAATAAGTTAATTATATCATTTTTTCCAAGTCAAATTAAGGGTTTATATCTTCTTATCTTCTCTTGTACTTAGAAATCATTTGTGTACTATTGTTTTTCTACAAACCAAACATAGTAACATACGTTAAGATTAATTTTCTTGAAGTATGTTTGACAAGGTCAGAAAAGGAGTCAAGCGTGAATAGGCGGTATTTAAAGGACAAACGGTTAATAGTTATTCCTCTACCGAACTTAACTTCTCTGCCAATTTTAAATTCTCAAGTTGGGATTACGTTGCATAAGCATTCCATCGTTGCTGGTTGTGAAATTAATAAAAGTGATTGAACGCGAATTTCTGGTGCTTGTAGGGTAATGATTTTTTTAATAAAAATGATTCGTATTTTTTTATGGAATTTTTTTTAAATAGATTAATTTACACACTTATTTAGAGTCGAGAACGTTTCAAAAGTAGATCGCATATATGATATGATGAAGAGCATATGGTGGTCTTAAAAAAACAAAGAGCATGTGGTGAAATTTGTATTTGAACAAGTTGTAGGATTGAGTGGAATGAGTCTTAAAGATATAAGTATAACCAAAGTCATTGTAGCGGTTCACTTCGCATCGATGGACAGAAATCCTATTCCAATCTTGCTAAAGAGGAAAGTAATGAAAAATTGGAATTTTGCTGGGATGTGGAATTGGAATCCAGTTCTTAATCAATGAATGCATGCCATAATCAAAGAATGAATAAGTTCGAGATATGTCACCTTATAATCTTTCCCTCGGAATAATGACTTTTTCAAATACGAAAATGCCTTGTATCGCCTTCTTTTTGGAATTTAATTAACTTGACCAGAACTTTTTATTTATTATTCGCATGTTATTCTTAATAGAAAGCAATAACAAGAAAGAAAATATTTTATCTATTATAATCTAAAGAATTTTTTATATTGTTATCCAATTATAATTGTCATTTATGGTGATATTTTTTTAATTACTTTAAAAATTATGTCTATCATGATTTCTAATGGTATAAAACTTTTTACACTAACTTATGCGTTAAACTTGAACTCTATAAAGAATAACAAATTTTTCATGCAGAAAACAATCATAAAGGAATCAATACAAATGAATTTACAGTTTATATGATATGAAAACTAGTAGCAATTCATATTTATTCTTGGGAATGTGTAATGTTTGACAACTAAAATGTCTGGGCTGAAAAGCCTGAAGGTTTTATAAATTGGGCTGAAACGTTGGGTTTTGATAACTGAACTTAAAATTTTAGCTTATGTCTATTAATGTACATTAATATCTTTAAATAAATTAATTGGCGACGGAATTATGAAAAAGAAGCAAGGTTAAATTAAGTAGAAAATAATTGAATGGTGTAAGCATAAATTGGAATGTGTAATAAGCTTGTTAAATTAAATTTTACAATAATAATTACCTAAAAGTTAAGTCACAAGTAGTATCTATTACAATTTTTAGTAGTTTTTTTTGGTGAATACAATTTTTAGTAGTTAAAAGTGTGAATATTTTTTATATTGATTGTATGTAAAAATTAAAGTGTAAAATGAATAAGTTAAAGGAGATTATAGATAGAAGTATAATACGTATTGCCTTAATAAATTAGCACGCTACGCGTGTATACATTACATAGAGTGGAGAGGAAGCAGGAAATCGACGTTTTAGGAAAGTATATAAAAGGTATGGAATAGGGTTGGGTTAGATAAAAACCCACAACACAGCATGGCAGTGAGTTATTAGTATTTGTGTTGTGTTGAGCAGAGAGAGAGAGAGAAGGATCAAGAAAGAAAGGGATAAGAAGAGAATAGGGTTAGGGTTTGATTGAGGATGCCGAAGAACAAGGGAAAGGGAGGTAAGAACAGGAAGAGGGGAAAGAACGAGGCGGACGACGAGAAGCGGGAACTGGTGTTCAAGGAGGACGGGCAGGAGTACGCGCAGGTGCTCCGAATGCTGGGGAACGGGCGGTGCGAGGCGATGTGCATCGACGGGACGAAGCGGCTCTGCCACATCCGCGGGAAGATGCACAAGAAGGTGTGGATCGCCGCCGGAGACATCATCTTGGTTGGACTCAGGGACTACCAGGACGACAAGGCTGACGTCATCCTCAAGTACATGCCCGACGAGGCCAGGCTCCTCAAGGCCTACGGCGAGCTCCCCGATACCACTCGCCTCAACGAGGGCATCGGCGCCGGCTTGGACGAGGAGGACGACGCCACCGCCAACGACTACATCGAGTTCGAGGATGAGGATATTGATAAAATCTAATCGCCCTCTCGCCCTCAATTATCATTCATATAATATCATCATCATATCTCTCTCTAGTAATATTTCGTTATCTGCTTGTCTGCAACTCTCCGTGTTGGATTTCATTTTATAATTGTGCACTATTATTTCAATAACTCGCAGATATTTCCGATTCTCATCTTATGCTTGTGTCCTTATGATTGTGCTATTGCCGCTGTTGTTGAATATTTTTATAAGCATACTGTTTAATTGGGGAAAAATTGAAGGGATTTTGTCTGTTGGTTTTTTTTGTCCTGATGTTGCAGCAATTGTTTATTAAATCTTGGTTTGCTTCTCTTATAATTTTGGCCACTGTTTACTTCATTCATGGTTTTAACTTTTAACTTTACGTTGAGTTGTGGAATTGTAGATATATGTAGGGAGCTTATGGGGATTGTTGATTGTCCTGTTTTACTTGCTCTGGTGTTTGGATATCTAATCTAAAGGGGAGTACAATGAAATGGGGTATACAAGGGAAGGGATGGAATGGAATAAAATTGGTTCCAATTTCCATTCCATACTTCACAAGATTGAACGATATTTCATCCTGTCCTATTCTAAATAATCCTGACTAACCCATTTATGTAGAAGAGCATATTATGGCCGTATTTAGACAAACTTCTCTGTAAACTTATAAGAGAAGAAAATAAAAATAAAATGAAATAACTCTCTTCTCCAAGATTTAAAATTTGCTTGTGCATAAACTATTTCTAGAAAGTTCTCTCTTATTAGGCTGCTCAAAACTTACTTTTATCTTGTGCATAAGTTACTTTTAGCTTATGAAAAAAACTTAATTCTTTTTTCCATATTTTTTTCTTTTAGAAGTGTTTGTGAAGAAATCAATCAGGTCCTATTGGTGTTATTGGATTTTGGATAGTCAGTCATGTGAGAATGTACATGTCTCTATTTTTAGCTACACCTTGTCAGTTATGTGGGTGGTTTATCCTTGCCACTTAGCATATTTTTTCATAGATTATGTGAATGAATTAATGATAGTATTTGTTGTGAACATTTCTTCACTTCCAAGAGGTTCTGTAAAAGCATGTCTGGCCGAGGGGGAAGGGGAAAGAATTGTTAAGTTTCCACGTTTTGATAAGTTTTAGAAGGGGAATGAGGGGTACATGGCATGTATCTTGGTGTGAGAGTGGTTATAAAACCATTTTGCTGGAAATGGGTTCAACTCTGGTACTAAGGTGGGGATGGACTCCTTCAGATAATCAGGCTATGCTTCAAATTTCCTTCCTTTTCAAGCTAGAATACCGGAGATTATTTTTTCAAAATAAGTTAAGAAGATTATCACCATTGGGACATATTTTCTAAAGTTAATTACATTAATCACCCCTGTGATTTACTGTATACACTTGATACCCCTTCCTTTTTTCAACCTACAAAAAACCCCCCAATTTTTTTACTCTCATAACAGCAACTATCCCTCACCCCCAAACCTTCTTTTAACTCTGTTAACAGATATACGCATGTGACTGACACATGGGTTTTTAATGATTTTTTGTTCAAAAATGTCCGCATCCCCTTCCTTTCTTTCTTTGCTTCTGATATCCACCGCATCAAATCAAATGGATCGAATACATAATTTTTTCAGATTTGCACATGAACATAGTATGAAAATTTTTACTAAAATTAAATGAACAAAATTGATTCAATAAGGAACATAACGCACAACGTGATCAACAGTCATGATATTAAATATATCCTTCAAGCACCTTGAGTGCATCTTCCAACAACACATTTGGATTGGTTTATCCATCAAACACATTGCAGGCACCTTCCAACAACACATCTGGATAACAAAATGACACGCACAAAAAGAAAACAACATAAAAACAAATCTAAACAAATGAAGCCTACACTGGAATGGCACCATGGTATGTATTAATCATGCACGAGTTGTATCGAGTTTACTCGGAGTGCAGGTATAACAAAACGCAACCACAGTTGCTTGCGGAGAGCAAGAGAAGGTTCTCGTTTAACAAAGCGGAGCAATTTGCTGCACTCAGATGATAAAAACATCCGCCCTTTGCCGCAACAGCGGTGACCGCTCCCCCTTCAACCCCGTCATAGTCCTCCGTGGTGGCAGACAAAACTCTTCTATGATGACGGTGCTAGATCTAGATTCGATAGGCTTCTGGAGAAATTTTCTCAAGTAATTCAGATTAAGAAAATATCTATTGATCGTAGCTGGAGTAGGGGTGGTACGGAGAGGCAAGGGAGGTCTTCGTGGTCGTAGCTAGAGGAGGGGAGAGAGAGGAGATTGAGAGGCCATAGAGGGATTCAACCTCAGATCTGGATTGGAGGTTGGTAATGCTTGTTCTCTGAGGACAACATCGTTTTGCAGTGGAGAGTGACGATGGAGTAAGGGGAGGCTTTGGGTAGAAGAGGGGCAAAGGGCAATTGTAGATTATCAGAAAGTTAACTTTTTTTTTTTTTTTTTTACAAATCTAATAGAAGCTTGACCTGAGTAAGGGGGATAAAAGTAATATTTTAAAAGAGAGGAATATTAGGGGTAATAAGTCTAAATCTGAGGGATGATCAGTATAATTAACTTTATTTCTAAATCTGTGATAATGAACTTGTGATGGGTTCTAGCACGAGCAGGGTATATGCTAAACACTTCAAAGAAACAAAAATCCATCTTATTGTTTTTTAATTTTCCTTTTATTTTCTGTTATACGTATTGATCAATTTGTGTTTCACCAACACCAGTTTCACCCATAGTTATTAAATCCGGTCGGTTGAATTCGGCCGTATTCACCTTTTTTTTTTAATAAATTTTTTGGATTATTATCAATTGAATTTTGAAATATAAATAAATTTTTCTTATTCAAATAATGATAATTACATATAATATATATATATATATAATTTTAAATTTTTAATATATATCAAGTCAAATCTATACATATATATAATTTTAAATTTTTAATATATATCAAGTCAAATCGAATCAATTATTGATCAGCAATTAGATCATTGACTCATTATTTTGACTTCTTTAATGATTTGTGTTATTTCTAACTTACATTTCACTTTAATATGTGTTATTCTTTTAATAATTTTTTGCCAAAATTTTTAGAGGGAAATTGAGTAACTTTCAAATGGAAGAGATAGTTATATAATTCTTTTAAATGAACATTTGAGACTTTGAACTCAAATGACTCACTCTTCTTGAAATATAAGAATTAAATTAGAAAATCTAAGGAAAAATTAGTTGATAAAAATATATAAATCTTTTGACATTTTGGTATAATTCTAGCTCGAACTTGGAATTTGAGGTTTTTTAGCTTTATGAATAATTCTTAAAGATATTATTAATCATTTTAGTTATTTGAACGAATATGAGATTAATCCTTAATTAAAATTTAATTACATTTACATTTCTTCGTCCTTTCTTTTTATAATTGTATTATATAAAGATTCAACCTAAAAACTCCCCACTGAACAAATGTAACTTATTACTATAAGGACTTTTACCTATTTTAATGGGACGTTTGCCTTTTTTTTAACAGCTGGGACATTGACTTTTTATCAGTACAACAAAGATATTGGACATTTCATTGCACCCAGTAGGATAAAATTACAAAAAATATATGGTAGGCTAAGGATTTTTCGAGATTTTTTTTTTTTTTATGAAAGAAATCTCAATTCACAGATTTTTAAGCCGTGTTGTTTGTTTTCTTTGAATCCTAATTTTTAAGGAAGGTTTAACAAGAATTTATCTCTCACATTGCACTTACGTTGGATGTGATCCAACGGCAAATCAAATTATCAAACTGCAGTTTTTTTTTTTTTTTCCCGTAGTCTTCAACTTGTGATGAACTAATTTATTACTTACCATTGACTCGTGATATAGATAACCTCGGAAAATGTTTTTATTAATATTAAAGGATCATAAACACATAATAATATTTGCTTCTTGTAAGGATTATATACATATTGTTATAAACAGAAAAAGTAATGTCAAAATGAATGCGTGTAGCATTTTGTCTTTTGATAGTGACTTGAATAAACGTTTGCTGAGTGGTCTAATACATTTAGGAGACATTGATGGTATCTTAATCTGATCAGTGGTCGAGTCAACTATATTAAGAGACCTAATTGTTTGATAAATTAAAATGACATTCCTTAGTTGATTATTTACATGCCTTACATGATAAAGTGCGGGCCCCGGCGTAGCTTCCCTTTTATTTATTTATCTATAATTGAAAATCTAACTAAAAAAAGCATATGGTTGAAAAACTTGTGTATGGCTTAAAGTTATGATTAAGTGTTAATTGTTTCGAAATACTTTGTTGTTGGTGATTTTAGTGACATCAATGGATTTTAGTAGTAATGTGATTTACTGTAGGCCAATGCGATTACGCGTTAAGCTTTGGAAACAAGTTAGGGTAGTGCGGAGTGCACGCTTGTTGAGCCAACGCATAATTGACCGCGATTACGGTGCGGGGTTCCAAGAGGCAGCGCCCCTGGCTGGGATCCAGGGGATTGTTGGAGTTTTGTTTAAACTCTATGAGTTATGAATAAGAGGCGGTTAACAATTCAAAATAGTAACTACTTATAACCGCTCTTGGGAAATGGAAGAAAATAACTACTCCCAACCGCTCCGATCACCAACGGTTACGATGGTTTATCGCCAAGAGTTGCATTGTTTGAAAAAACTCCTATATAAGGAGTCATTTGGCCTCAGATTTAATAAATACGAAAATCATACTTTCTCTCTACATTCCTGATCTGTTCTCTATTGCCAGAAGCAGATTGTTCTTCAAAGAATTATCCCAACAAGGATTTCGTGAACCCAGGCAAGAATAGGGTCGAAATACTTTGTTCGGAAAGTGTACGAACACGATTCTTTGAATTTATCCAGGATTATCATACTAATTTTCTAACATTTGTCCCTTGGCAGGTAAATAGTTAATGATCTTCATCGATGTAATTATAAAATTACGATACGACAGTGGTTTACAAAAATACGTTAATTCTAGACTTAAGAGTGTGATATGCAGTAGATTATTGACAGAAGATCAGAGTGTGATACCGTTGACATTCCTATGTTTGGAGCGAGTTTTCTGCCTCTCCAACCTTGCTTCAAACAGTTTTGCCATCAATGTGTTGTTGTTGTCCTTTAGTGGACTAGCATTACCAGTAACTGCAGAATGGAGAAATGAATCGTCCCTGAAAATAGTGTCAGGATAAACCTTATCATTGCCTTCAGAAGACAAGGAACTGTTTCTAACTACGTGACTTGAGTTCATTCTCTTTGTCCATAATAATGTATTACTTTCTGGTGGACCTTGTGTTGTTGCCTCACCTACAGTTGATGCTCCAGGGGTATTGAATAGAGCTGTGCTCTCCCCTCCCATTTCAACAAACCAACTCTCATTTTCATCACATGACAACATGCTCTTCATCACATTCACACGTGCTTGTTTCCTCACTGAATTGTTCCTTAGCTTCTTTTCTTTATGGATCTCTGCAGTATTGTTGTTGTTCTTGTCCAATGAATGTAGTAGGCAAGGGTAAATTTCCTTGTGCTCCTCTGTGGAGGAGTTACCATATCTTGTCAAGTTAACGCATCTTTTTGCATGAAGAAATGTTTCAGTATCAACAACACCTAACTTGTCAACAATTGATGAATCTATCTCTGGCAGATCATCATGGCCTGCTTGAGCTAACTTCATTTGCTTGCGCTCGTCAAGCCAAGCTTCTGAAAGATGAAGTATTAGCCTATCAAGGCTATCCCCTTTAACTTGATCCTTCTCAGCATTATTATGCATTAGAGAACGTACCTCATATTCATAATCTCTTATTCCTTTGGCAAAATCATCACACAGATTCTCTAAAAGGACCCGTGTTTTTCTCTCTTTTTCAAGATCTCTCAGAGAACCACTGAATGAAGACTTCATTTCAGAAAACTCCCGAGCCAGCCTCCGGTGCAGGCTTTCTGAATGCTTTCTTAACCTCCTTTCTTCTTCTATCTCTTGCATGACAGATTGAATTGCAGCTTTAATTTTGTCATGCTCTTTGTTCTTCCTAGCAAGCCTCTCCTCAGCTATTTGCTTCATTAAGTTCTCCATATCACGCCTATTCAATTGCTTTTCTTGTTGTAACTCTTTAACCTGTTCCCGAGAAAGATCTAGTTCCATTTTCAGGGCTCTCACGATTGATATATTTGATGCATGCTGTTCTTCAAGACACCAAATACGGTTGAGTACCTTGAGTAACTCTCTGGATGTTTTAGGGTTGCGACTTGACTCTGTAATCCAACCCTTGAAGTCTAAGAAACTTTTACGTGTTACATGAGGTGCCTCCTATTTTAGATAATACAGTAGCATATTAATCTTATATACCAGATAGCAGATATAAAGGATAAAATGACAACAAAAGTATTTAATGAAAATAAAAACATTGAATATACAAAATTTACTTAATACTTGCTTTATAAAAAAATAAAACAAAACAATTTATAAGATATTAAATGTTCTTTAACTAGTATTCGTAAGACACTCCTTGGCAAGATCTTATGAACTAAAGAGTAAACACATGCCGAAACGTTGCTCATTTGTAACAATACATGTCCTAGAAAAATATCCTAAAACGCTAAATCAAGAGAAAAATTTAATCTTACAAAATTTCCCTCAACGAGTCCTTAATCCAATTGTGGTTCTTTAACTGCAAGAAAAACGTGTGCAAGAAGTTGCATTTCATGGTTATAAAAACAAAGTTAACAAGGTTACAACCGGGCTAGTTCACTAATCATAGAATTATCAAAGAAGAGGCAAGCATTAACTATTAACTTGTATACTCGTTCGACATTCAAATTTACGTAGTATTGATAATTTCTCAACATGTTAAAAACCATAGAAGTGCTCATGATTATAATGGAAACATGCACTCACGGGCACACTTACTTGCATTGAGCTACTGTAACAAGGAGGGGAGACATGCTGTTTAAGGCGATCATTTCTTTTAGCTGATCTATGGTGCTGGACAAGTGATGTTTGAACATGTCTTCTCAGTCCGGTTGCAGATGCTGGCTGCAACGAGGAACAAAGTAAGGGTCAGCATAAATCTAAACATATCAAAATGCCATGAAAGTCCCAAGGACAGCACATGAGTACTTTTCCATCAAACAATAGTATTTAAAATGCTTCAGCAAATTGTGACGAGAAATTAATTTGGGTGTTTGAAAATCTCTGTATCACTAATTCTGTTGCACTGATGCTAGCCATCCTAGTGATCTAAAAGTAATTCACTTGAAGAGAAAAAGGTAACTCCAAAAATAATGGCAATATATGCAGACTAGTATTAACAACTCATGAGAAACAACGTCAATTAAAGGTGTGGAACGGAGCTAAATCAATGCTAACAGTAGGTGAAGTTAAAATGTGAAAATATATTTTTCCCACAAACATTACCTTTTTAATTGACATATATAAACCAAAGCCTAGTCACTAACTTTTTAAAGCCGAAACTGGAGTTTCCAATTTTAGGCATAAGATATAAATGGGAAGAAATTTAGCATAGTAATACTTCATCATAAGGTTAAAGGTAACATAAAATATGGGACACACTATCAGATCAGACACCAATGGGGAGACATAGAACATTTCTGGATAAGCTCATCAACTAAAAGACCACACACACACACACACACACAAAAAAAAAAAGACAGCAAGAGGTGGTGAAAGAAAAAGCAATGATAAACAGAAGAAAAACAGAGAGACTTGTTTCAAACTAGTACAAAAGCAAATCATATATGAAAAACAAAATTGAAATTTTGTTTCACATAAGCAAGCCATTAGAGCTCAATGATGCAAACAAAGACAGATACGAGGAATACAAATTAGACATCACCTGGTGAGTATGAGGAGGTTCAGACAACGGTTTAATAAGATTTGGAAGCTTAAGAAGTGTCCCCCTACGGTGGCGGCGGAGGGTGAGTGAAGGCTTGTTCATTTTGGGAAGTGGGGCCAGTTGGTGGGGCTGAATTTGCCAGAGTTTGGCACAGAGTTTTCTGGCAGAGAGTGTTGTTGAGGTGGGAAAGTTAAGGAACTCTTGAACCTGGTTTTTGTTTTTGCTTTTGTTATTCTCATTCTGCTGAGATGGAAACTCAAGTCTCCATGTGGGTGGGGGAGTAGAAGGTCCTCCTCTTTTCCCTACAACAACCCCTCCTTTCAACTTTTCCACCATTAACCCTTCTACCCTTTTCTCACCTTTCTCTCTTCTATCCATCTTCCTACTCCTTCTTCTTCTCTCAACTCTCCCCCCTCCAACTTCAAATTTTAAACTTGTTCATTTTTTATACAGTGAGGTTGAATTGAAGTGCTGCTTTCTTCTTGTTTTTCTTTCTTTCTTTCAAACTTGACAGGGCTGTGTCACCACTCAAAAAGTCACCGAGCAAGCTCCAACAAGAAGTAAACTCTGAGTGTAAGTTACAAAGTCAGCTTTCTCTTCTCTCCCAGACATTCAGCCACGTCAACACATGATTGCAGAGTTGGGTCCACTTTCATTGGGCCCTCATCCCAACACCTTAATTCTGTCGTCCTTCTGTCTTGTCTCCTCACTAAATTATTGTTTCTCACCTTTTTTTTACCTTATGTTCTGTTCTTCCCTTTATTCACAGTTCAATCTACATCAAAATTCCTCGAATCTTTATTATTTAAATCAACATAAAAAAAAAGATATCAGTGTAAATAAAAGACTACATTTAACGTAAGAATAAAGACCGTGTATTAGATTTGGGCTTACAATTTTGTCAATTTAGATTTTTGTCTACCATATTTGATTTAACTTGAAACTTGAAAGTATTTAATTCTAAATTAATTTAAAGAAAATGGGTGATGCCATGTTATTTTAAAATTGAATCTGTATTTTATTTTTAGTCTTTACAATATTTACTTTTTTAATTTGGAGATGTCAAATACTATAAATTAACAGTAATAAGGAACACGACTCTCGTTATGAAAGTTTTAGGGCATCATCATCATCATATCTTTGAAAGAAACAAAACAAGCCATGAGGCCAGCAAAGGGGGAAAGAAAAAAAGGTCAAAAAGCCAAAAGTTATGAGATGAAAAAAATGGACCAAAAACGAAAGGTGAAAATTTGTAATTGTCATTTTTGCTTTCTTTCATGCTAAGCTAAGCTACGCCCATAGATGTAAAACTATAAGACGTCACAGGCCTTGAATTTGGTCAAGACTAAATTATGCATGTAATTATGACTAAAAATCTAATGAAAGGGAATTAAAACTTTTAAGCATGCGGCTTATGGGATGGCGTAAATTGCAGTGAGCAGTGACGATAAATCTTTGGACGCATGTTGTCCTAATCAAACCATGGACTTCGGGCTTCATCCACACACAAAGGGTCCACACTCCACAGATGAGTCTAGGAGTTATTTTCCATTATGTACATCAGGTAGTATGCTTGTGGTCCATTTTTCTTCCCATCTCACGCCATGTCTTGGAATTTATTCCTCGTTATTATTTTTCAGGGGAGACATGGGATTGGCTAGAACCTATTCGATACTACAAGTTAATTTAAAAGCAAAAGCATGTTCAACATAGTTGAAAACTTTTTGGGAAAATGGAACTGAGACTTCCTTTCACATACTTCAATACTGGGGGTTAGCCATGCATGATTAAAGGGTTTATGACAGGTTTCATAGCATTCTTAATCCATGCACTTTGCCCTTTGGGGTAGACCTTAGTACGACCTTCACTTTTGATTTTTGTCTTACTACCAATAAAAAATGACAGTGAGGGAAAGCCTGCTCTAACACAGTAAAGTTGCGATTAATAAATTTGTTATGGGTTCAAATTCAAAAACAGTATCTTTGTATATCAGTATATGTTTACCGCAGGCAATGATCATTTTTCATATCTTGCATAACTAGAAACCGTCTAAGTTCTAGCACGGTAGCACCAGAGTACGTTAGTTATCGATAAAAATGACAATATATTACTTCGCTTACCATGACAATTGGTTTATTGGATTTTGACTGCAGATACCTGCTAATGCATCTAATTGCATTCGGTACTTAACACCCAACTACTACTCTTAGGAAAATTTCACTAGAGCATCACAATTCCTTATTGGACCTGTATTTTTTACATCTCCTTTCCTTTAAATTGGTGGTGGTCCAAAAACCTTACTAAACTCACGTTAACAATATGTCTATTCATATCCGACATTGGTGTTCTATCTATTTAGCTAATCGAATGAAAGTATATGGTAACACATTACAAAATCAATCCAACAAGATAGAGCATAAGCAATAGCCTGTTTTATATGGCAAAATAAAGGATGAGAACCGTGAATCTGGCTCTACGTGTACCTTCTGGTTTTACAAATAATAGTTAGAATCAACTTGAAAGCCTCTGCTCCTTGCTTATTTGGGTTAAGTTGTAGGGTGAGTGTCACAGCTTATTTGCAAAATGCTACTTTATAAATAATTACTATTTCTTTGGGCTTGTATTTTTCTTAATAATGAGACTTTAAAAATTCGAGGATAGGGCTGATAATAAAAAAACTATATGAAAAAAGCATCCGTTTTTTTTTTTATCCATCGTGGCATCGTGCCAAATAAACTCGTGGTAATAGATGAAATTTTCCAAAGTCCAACCTAATTACTTGACATGCTGAAAATGGTATCGAGAATCAGGTTATGTTTCATAATTTTTCAGTGTTGTCACCAATAGAGTAATTCAGAGGCAAACTTGACCTGCAGGCCAACACATACACAAAGTCTAGAGATTGACTACCTTAGTAAACACAGATATTTAATGGTAAGTTTTAGACAAGTCTAAATGTCCTACGACTACGAGAGATATATAAAAGAGCTACTGCATAGGCACTCACACCAGGACTGCAGGACGCACTGCACGGGAACTATTGGACCCATGGCTTGGATGCCATTATTGCACCACCACTGATAATACAACAAAATATCAAACAAATTGACGTGTTTCTTCATACATAAATTACCGTGTGACTGAATAAATCTCAAGGTCCTCGGGTACAAGCTCCAGCTTGAAGGAGGATGATTTGAATATCAAGTAATCACTTCTTTTTTTTTTTGTACTTAGTCCCAAATGAGCACCCAGACCTGTGAGGTCAGAATGAAAAAGAAATTCCTGACAATGAAACACGCAATATTCAATTATATCGTTACTTTTTCGCAGATTTTGTAGAAACCAAATAGTAACAGAATAGGTATTCTATTAAAAAAAAACTCTGGAAAAGGATTAACTACATTTTTGTCTCACCATTTTATACTACACCCTAATAGGACCTAGGGGAGGTCCCACCATCAGAGAGGTCCCACCAAGGAGGGTGGAGGGGGGGAAGAGGACTTGGTATGGGATGTCCACTATAGGGGGTGCTGAACCACCCCACTAAGAACTTTATGAAAACAAATTTCATCCAAATCAGCTAACATTTTTTGTGTCTTGTTTCACCAAAATTCAATTAGTTGTGATTCCCACACTGCCAACCCTGTCGTTTTTAAAATGATGTAGTCAAGTCCTTTTTGACATATATATTCTGAAACTGGAGAAAAGAAGGCAGGCTCGTTGATCTTAATTTATTAATATACGAATTTAACACATCAATGTATTAAAATTACCCGCCTAAGTTTGACTATGGAAAATAATTTTTTGCCAAAACTAAGCAGAAATTTACTCCGTGTTTGATTCTAAATTAAGTCCTCCAAAATTATGTAAAAATACAGCTAATGTAATTGTAGATAAATGTTCATATGGTTAGTCAATGTTGAAGAATTGATTATAAATTGAAACAAATTTAAGTAGTTGTGTTTGATATAAAAAATTTCATACTAAATTTTACTACTAACTTAATAGAACACAAACATCCAAACATAAATTGCTTCACATCAAATTTGCAAATACACGCCAAATATTCTACACTAAAGGTTTAGTTGGAGAGTGCAACTAAAGATCGACTAATCAAGTGCTCTTCTCTGCAAGCCCATTAAATTTTGCCAAATTTGCTTCTCTCCATATAGCTTTCACTTCATCTGTCCGGAACCGCTGGGTGAATGCAGAATCCTCTAGTGGAGTTGATGCACCATGAGCCTTGGTGTAAGCAATAACTTGAGTGTTGCCACCGCTGACATAAAAGACAACGGCATGCCAGGAGCCTTGGTGTAGCAGATGCAGTCAATGTCCTATGGAGTGATTTGTGCAGTTTCCAAAGCGGATTTGATGAGGGGAAGAAGGTGTTGGAGATGGAGTTGTGGTGTCTCTCTGGGAAGAAAGCCTTGACCAGGAGGAGTGATGTATGTGTGGCGTGGCTTTGACAGAATTGTGCCATCTAAGATCGCTGAACCCTCAAACCCCAACGCTATCATCAATTTTCACTTTTTAGGGAAAAACAACAACAAAAATTATTAATTATGCTCACAAAACCCAGAAGAAAAAGGAGGGAAATCAAAATATTTTTTGAGCGCTTAAAATTTCAGATGGGACTTGGGAGGGAGGCGAAGAAACACTCACTTGTTTACCTGACCTCAGACAGCCGGCGGTTCGGAATGGTTGTTTTCCTGTAACCATTTTAGTAAGGAAGAAAAATTAGATAAAAGGCATAATTTTTAACCTTCAGTTGATATTAATATTTTTCATAACTATTCGAATTTTGCAATTAAAATATTACATAATTGTATCTCGGGTTATTTTTGTCAAAATTCGCTAGTTTAAACTAGTTAAAAAATTAGTTTATTAAATTCTAAGTATTCAATAAAATTAATTGTTAGATTAGTTGATAAATGTAAAATAACAAAAATAAACATTTATATTCTACTATTTTATGTTAAAAAAATTCATGTTAAATATTCTATTATGAATATTATAATATTTTTTTTAAATATTTTTAATCAAATTTAAAATAATATAAGAAAATGCACTTAAGTAGGCATTATGCTTTTATTATGTTAATTAGTGTAATAGTTAAAACAAACCATCTTAGATAAAATTAATCAAAATATAATAAACAAAATATAGTGTTGAAATAATAAATTAAATATTATGAGTGGTATAATGGTTAAAATAAATATTGTAACATAAAAAAATCTATCATCTGTCATTTTCAATATCTTGACTTATAATGTTAAATTAATAAAAAATAATATAATTATTAAAATAACAATGTAATATAAAAATATCAAAAACATAATATAAAAAATAAAATAAATTAGAGTAAACATATGACTTATTATTCTTTCATCCATCTCACTAGATGTATCCTTCATATTTTCTTTTATGCAGATTTGTGTAGATTATATTTCACTTGGATGTTTGGGTTTGTGTAGATTTGTTTGTACCATGACTAGGTATTTGAGTGTTACAATGATCTTGTTCATGTGTTTGGGTATCATCAAATTCATGCATGAAATTAGACAAAACAGTATGTTTTCATTTAACAAATCTTTAATTTGACAAGCATATCGATTATATTTCCCATAAACAACACGTTCATTTCTCTCATAGTGAGTGTCCTTTCTATCCATTTATATATCTCTTTCCTCACCATCCATATTCTCACATTCCACAACTTCATCAACATTGACATATACAGAGGGTGCAATAACATTTTTACCAGTTGCATAACTGTCATCAAACAGTTGATTCCACAAGTCATCAAGTGAAGGATCTATTAATTTATTACGAATTTTTTTAACCTGAGATTTCTCTTACAAAAAATGGATTATTAATCATTAAACTAAATCTTATAATGAATTGCTTATATTATAAATTAACTATAACAATACATATAACAAACTAACTTTAATTTTTTTGTCCCACCACTCGTTTGAACCATTAAACTTTCTTGTAGTAGGATCCCACCCTAAGCGAGTTTTCCCAAACTTAAAAAACTTCCAAATGTGTCAATCTCTCTTCATATAATCATACTTGTTTTTCAATATTTTATAAAGATATTTGCGATTGATGATGACTTCAAGTTCTTAATTAATGTCCTTCCATTTAAACGTTATACACCTATTCTTCTTAATGAATTTGATGCAAAGCTCACACAAAATTTTTTCATACTCATTAGTCCATTTAAAATTAATCACTTCCCCTGTATTATCATTAGTTGAAGTCATCTTACAAATTTATCAAAAAAGTATATGAATGAATTGAAGTAAAAAAATAAAATAAAATATAAAAAATCCAATTGTGCATCATAATTAGAAATAGAATACAAAACAATTTCATCATCGAGTACTATAAATTTTTTAAGAGCAAATAAAATTATATTGTGCATATAAAAAATCCAACACAACATGTGTCATGAACTAAATGACAATAGATAATACAAAGACATAAGTCATGACTTTTTTTTTTTCCCAAGACAAATGGGATTATCATTACAAGCCATAAGACATGCCAACAAAATTACCAAAATAATGTCTTACAAAAAGGATGAATTACCGAACACCACTAAATTCATAACTTACAAAAGGCAAACAAATATAAGTAAATGATACTCTCACTAAAAGCAACCCATATCATGTTGCAATACAAGAGCTCAATTGTAAGTTATTTATGAACGTTTGAATAATTGAAAGAAAAAAAATATAAGGAATGAATGGTAAAATGAACTTCTCAAAGTATAGTCGTAATCAACTCCTATGTTTTTTTTTATTGTTTTTCTTTTTTACTCATTCATATTGAAGAATTTCACAATAAAAATATTGTAAAAAGAACCTATCAAAGCATTATACGAGAGTGAAAAAAAAATTAAAAATACCATTACTAGGAGAAAAAAAGTTTGTGTGCACGTTGTGAAATTAAATGAGGGTTGGAGGAAAAAAGGATAGAACAAACATATGAATGAATAATAAAAGAAAAACAATAAACCTTAATTTATTTAAAAGGATAAACATGAAATTAGATAAATACATTAAGGATAAGAAAGGAAAAAAGTATAAAAAGTTAGAACTTAGTATTTTAAAAACGTTATTTTAAATAAAACTACTAAAAAAAATTTATTTACCGAACAATCAAATGAATTTTTTCAATTAATAAAAGAAACTAAATATTAATTGAAATTTCTTGTTAAATATAGTTTTAAAATAATATTATTTATACTATAACAAATTAACAATTAAAATTAACATTATAAATAAAAAATAATGAATAATATAAACAATATAAAATTAAATGATGAAGGAAAATTATTATAAAAGACAATTGGTCTTAAAATTCGAACTCAACCTGGAATGGGTGCAAATGTCAATCCTATTCATGCTCAACTCTATATAAAAGGAATTTGTTAAGAGTAAAATAATTTAAGCTTTCATAAATTCTAATAGGATGTGACACATTTGTTTTTGTTCTGTTCTGCTACTAACTGTGCATTGATGACACCCCATTATCATTATTATTATTATTCATTATAGGTTACTTTCACACTCAGTCGGCAATTCTTCCATCCCAATCCCAACTGAGAAGAGCCGTTTGAATATTCTTGCCCTGTTGGCTAGTGAAAGGCACATCTAAAAAGGATGTTCGTTCATTTAAAACCTTTATTTGTCACAGTCACATCTCCACCAAATAGAACCCAACTTTGCCAAAGCACTCGTGTCGTCGACCTCACTCGTCCGCCAACCCGATAAAATTAAAAGCAGTTTTTTTAATTAATTTGCCAAAAATGAAAAATAGTCATGTACGGACGACACACTCAATCACAATATAGAATGTGATCTTAGCCTAGCATGCCCATTGGCCACCAATAAGTCAAAAACTTGTGTCAAGGTTAGATAGCTATAAAAGTCCATTCGAAATCATTAATGAGCCTCAAAGTTTATTTAACAATGATGGAGAGCTAGACACTGTACAATCTAGCCTAACGATGCAATCATTTCCCAGAAATATGCCTTTAAATTTTGACCCTCAGTTCAAGTTTTAAAAACTACAGCTATGAACACGCATCTCTAAAGGACACCACTGGTAAGCAGAAGAAAATAGTCTACTCAATAACCAGGAATTGAAGCCATTTGACCTCTTGAAAAATGGGCACAAAACAAACCACGGACTAAGATTTTTTGGGAAAGCAAACGGCTCTGTGAAAATGTTATGTTTGAGGGTTACGTACATGCATTATACATTTCATGGAAACTCTAAAAAAAATGGAGAAGGTTGTAATTATTATTATTAGAGCAAGTGCATGGATAGAGAAAAAAAAAAGTTGTGGTATTTTCAAATGCTATTAATAATATTCCAGTATCCATGAATAAAGCAGTTTTATCAGCAAGAACATTTTGTATGAAACTGTGAAAACACTGAAATCATCTTAAATTTTTACTTAAAGAACAATGAAGGAAAATGGGCAAGAAACCTTGGACACAATTCTCAATAGCAGCTTTTGATTGTAAGGAGAACTATGGAGCAATTTCAAGTCTAGGCTCAAAGCAAAAGCCAGTAAAAAGTTGCAGCGGGAATCTTTTTGTCACAGGGCACTTCTGCGACCATTTCCATTGTTTATGGTTCACGTCAAATATAAGAAGCGCCGGAGCTCCATAACTCTGAATATATATCAGATCATCTGCACCGCTGCTAGCAAACACATCATCAAACTCTCCAAAGCCTTGGAAGAATTTGTGGGGCATTCGGGCAATCTCTTCCCACTTCTTATCATTTAGAAGCCAGATACCAATTCCTTTTATTATGTCAGGTCGATCTGGTTTACCAATTCCTCCCACCATTACAAGCTTCTCCTTCAGATTCATCAAACGGCCACATGTTAGAGAACAAGGTACTGGAATGAAGTTCCTTGTTAAGCTACCTTGAGAAGAACGATTGGACATGTTATATGCAATTAGGGCATGGCGGTTTTCTGATTGACCACCCCCAGTTGAATAAACTAAAAAGTACAGCATCCCATTGCATATCACACTCTCATTACCACCTCTCCACCCCATCAAAACTTCCGTTAAAGACGTCACCCACATTGCATTTTCTGAATTGTATAGATGAATTGAGATATCCCACTGGACATAGTTGTCTGGGACTTGTTTAGATTTTACAATTGCCACAGTATAACGGTGAGATTCCCTGTTCACTGAGATTGCTAATGCACTGTAATCAGAAAATTTCAAACCTGGAGGCTCCTCAAGCTTCCTGTAGGTTTTGGTAATTGGGTTGCAGATGCATAATTCACTTCTGCTGTCATTGTCCATGAAGCAGACCATGCCATATGATGAAGCAATGAACCAATTAGAAGTTCCAATGCATGGAAGTTCAATGCCATACCATTTCCGAAGGAGGGGATCAAAAGCATAACCAACTGGTTCATCAGAGCTCGTAAACATAAAGTACCAAGGTTTCTGCGGTGGAACATGTGAAAGGTTCCATACAAACCTCTCTGAGATAACAATTGCATGCCACCTCTTAGACACACAACCAGCTCTAAAAATGCTTGCAATGGGGAGATAGGCTAGGATTCGCACCAACAAGTCATCCGGCAAAACATCCAAAGAAACAGCAGTTGCTTCTTTTTCACCTTCCTCATCAAGTTCTAAACATGAATCAAACGCCCCAGTCTCCCTTTGTCTGTCATCATAGTGGCTGATCCAAGATGTTTCTCCCGCCATAGGAGTTGGAAGGAAAGACCTAGTGGGTATAGTAAAGCACAACAGGAAAAAAGAGCTGATTAATAAAGCTTCCTGACATCAAAAAAGAAAAATAGTCTAGGTATCATGGAGATATGCTATCCTACTTTCAAATTCAACAAGGTGAAGCCCTTTTGGACAAAATGACGGCATTTCAGATCATCCAAACAATAATACCACAGTGAGATAACATAAAGAAGCAAGGTAGTTAAAATCGGGATTTTAACTTAAATTGACAAGTGAGGTAAGAATCATGAATAGTAGGATTTTAAAAAATTCATAAAGTATATTCATAATCCATATTTCATATATCTCATGCATCATATTCATTAATTAAAACCCATAAAATAGAAAAAAAAAAAAAAAGTTCCAAAACACCAGTACACAACACATAAAAGGCATAAAACTTAAACACCCAAAGCAAATAGTAATACACCAATTCTAGAATCTAGATGTCTAATCTACCAAACGTGCCACATCATAATCATAAGAATCCACCACTTAATCCTCATCTTCAACTTCATCCCCACTTCAAAATTGTGAACAAGGTAAAATTGCGATTCAAGAAGGATTTTAACTACGATTTGAATTTCTGAAAGGGATTAAAACTTTAAGTCATGGGATTTTACGATTTGAATCCAGATTTTAACAACCATGTAAGGATCAAGGATGATCAAATGCAGGAACAAAAAAAAAAAGAAACAGACACAATAAAAAAATTACCTTCGCAGGACAAATAATCAAAGGATCATGGAAAAGAATACAACAAGGAAGGGCAGAAAAAGATGGCAACAAGATTTCATTCCCCTTTAAGAAATTAATTATAACCTAAGGAGAGAAGCAATTGAAGGGATGCATGGCCATCAACTTAATAAATTAGAAAATCTGGTCTTTTCCTACATGCTAATAGGTGAGACCTTAAAATATTTGGTATTTTACTACAGAAAATGCTGACAAATAACAAAGCATGATATCCAAATCCCACTCAGAGAAAATTCCTTTGAATTATTTCATATTTTGAAACAAATATTGCTAATAAACTGAACAACACAATAGTAGTTAGTTGCAACCTACGGAAGCTAATTTGGCAAAGCAAAATACTGGATGAAATATGAGAATTTTGAAACAGAGACAAGTTTCAGAAAATCTGATTTCATGTATGGTATTGTATTCAGCTCCCTCGAATAATTAAACAATCTCCAAATCTCAATGCTTCCTCAGAGATTTCTAAGGAGTCATAGATGAACACCATGCGTGAAACAAAGAGGAAACCCCCCCCCCCCCAAACAGACGAACAACAAAATTTCAACCAATGCAAAGAATCCTTAAAAGAGTAAACCTCAGAAACAGAACAAGCATTTGTCAGAAAGAGAAAATGATGCTAAAGCCAACATTTTTTTAACACCAACTCTTCCAAGAGAGGCCGTTGATCGAAAAACAACATCTTTTCAGCACATAAACAACATTGGATACAAAACAACTTTTCATAAATAAACATCAAGCCCTAAGAAGGGGTTGGCATGAAAAGAAAAGGGAGAGGGAAATCAAATGGAGAAATACCCATAAAGCACTCCAAGAACCCTCCTCGATCCTGAGCAAACTAATCAACAAAAACTGATATAAAATTCTTAAAAGCACACACAGATCAACGAAGGCAGAGATGCATCAACAAAAGAAGACAGCAATAAGGTTTTTCATTTATGTTTAAAGAGCGAAAAAGAAAGCATTTTGAGATGAAACCCATGACAATACCTTGTTGGAAAAAGTCCTAGACGACCGGGTTTGTAGGTAAGAGAGAAGAATCTGGGCGCGGCGGAATTGGAGCGAATCAGTAGTTAGAGAGAGAAAAGGAGAGAGAGGTGTAAGCTTTCCTTTCCTTCAAATGGGAGAACAGAGAAATGGGTTGCTCTAGATTTGGTTGATAAACAAGGCCAAGCAACCCAACACACACACACACCCCACTCAAGAGAGAGAATGAAAAGAAGCTAAGAGTTTTATTTAGTTATAAAAAATAGTATTATTTATTTATGTTTTGGGTTCTTTTTGGTTTCTTTTTTGATACGACAAAAACGACAGGCAGGTAATGAAGTGAGGAGGCGGTTTCTCTATAGTCTATACACTATAGTCTATAGGTATAGGAATAGGCCACAACAGAGAGAAGCGCGTGTTGGCGCGTGTCCTCTCTTCTAAGGGTTGTGACATCTGAGTCTGAGGTGCTAGTTATTTACTTTTTTGTTATGATTACAAGACTAATCTTTAAAATAATAGTTTTTTTTCTTTATAACATTAAATTTATAATGTTGTTTGAATTAATTATTCTTTTCATTTTTATATATAAAATCTATTTATCTGATTTATCAAAATTTAAAGAAGTGGTTAATTTTGTTAATAAAATAAATTTATCTTAAATTTATAATATTTTTTAATTATCATTGTTATTAATATTTTTTTCTTTTTTAATGATTTATCAATTCCTTTTCTTTCTTCTTTTAAGGAGATATTTTTATTTATAATATTTTTATACTAATTTTTTTAGACTAAAAATATCCTTAATTAAGATAAGAGATAAAATTTATTGATAAACAATTAGAAAAGACAGAAATATTAATGATATTGATTATTTTTAAAAATATAAAAATTTAAAATAAATTTATTATTATCAATTATATTAATCACTTATTTTTTGAGTCTTATATTAAATAAAAGTTAAAGAAGTATTTACATTTTGGTCATGATCAATTAAATTAAGGTTACAACAATAATATCT
>PYAF01004908.1:883129-901047 GCA_007407185.1 Glycine tomentella
AAAATATTATATGATAAATTTATTGGTATTTGTAATAATTACGTTAAAATTAAAAAAAAAACATAATAAGATCATTTTAGATTTGTTAAAAGTGTAAAAAAAAAAACTTTAAATTGATGCTATATGAAAACTAAATTCTTTTAATAAAAAATATGAAAACTAAATACTTATTTAAATAACAAAACTTAATAATAAAGATGCAATAAAATTGATTTAAATTAGTATTGTCTACATTGATGAGCATGTAACTGGTGTAGGATTATTTAAATATATTTAGATGGAGAGTTTGATCTATCATGATAATTCGATTTTAATTTGAGCAAAAGTGTATCCGATGAAACACATATGTATGTAGTTATAAAAGAAAAATCTACATAAAAAAGTCTATAAAAAATATTGTCCAAAACATATCGTATTAATCATAATAACTAACACAATTCTGTATAAAAGAAAAAAGAAAAAAAAAAGAGAGAGTAACTAACACAATTTATCTAACTAGTCTTAGTTAACTAAATTATTTGACCATAAGTATGGTAAGACAGACTTATCCACCAATAAAAAAAGTGGCAAAACATTTTTTGTTGTTGTACATTGTTAGTATTGTTATAATCAATACCAAAAATTAATCTAAGTCCAGTGAGTTCCATAAAAAAAAGTTCATTTTTCATGCATAAAATTAGGATCGAACCTTGATCAAAATTCTTAATATCTACCATGTTTTTTTCTTCGTTGAATAAATATCAACTGTATATGTTAAGCTTTTTTGGTATAATTTTATTTTTAAATTAGTCAAGTAAATTAATGAACCATTGAAGATACTAGATACTAGTGTATCAATTTAACTGTAAATTCAGGTCAAGCCGATGGTGAGCAAATGAGTCTATTTGTTTAAATTTAGTAAAATCAATTGAATTAGTTTGATTAGATAATTACTTTACTTGCATTTAAAATTGTATCGTTCCCGTCACATTTCGATCGACCTATGGTTTCAAACTTCTTTTTCCCCAACTCGGTGACCGACCTCTAACTAATATATAAGAGAGATCATTGTTCCCATAGAAGAATGTCAAGTCCCTTGACATCTCAGCCCCTATAAACGTTTCCTTACTTTCCCCCTCTCTCCAGCAAGGTCATAATGATCATTTAACAAAAGCACCCCTATGGATCAACTATCATAATAGTTAGGAAGACATATTACATTTTGATCTCAGTTAAATGCTTATAGTCTAGATCTCATAAGTCCTATGAGATTTAGTTACATAGAGAAAAATCAATTTAATTAAACTAATTCATTTAGCAGATTCATGATAATTTTAGTCCTAAATTTGAATTCCTAACTCTAACATCCAATTAAGGTTGTTCGTCAACACAATCTTGTTATCTTTCAAATTAGTTGAGTAGTTAGATTAGAAATTGTGTGCAACTTTTTTCCAATATGGAGAATATATACTTAAAAAACTTACTTGGCGTAGACACAATGGGCTTGTACGAAAGAGTCATCATCAGCATGTAACGAGTGCTTTCTTACTACTGTCGGCATTTGCGGCTGCAATTTTGAAAACTTGACAACTTCTTCCAACACGAAGATTGTGGAAAGCAAAAGTGGCTTAAGATCCAGTCTATTGAGAGCAAAAGAAATAAAGTAAACGTTTCAGCCAATGGTTTCGTTTCTCTCCCAAGGATTATGCCTTGAATTGCCATTGGTTTACCCTGTGGCTTAAGATTATGGCTAGACCATGACCTTTCTTTATGCTCAATTTTAAACTTTCTGATTAAAAAGCTTCTATAAGTTAATTTCTATGTGAATACATTATTAATTGCAAGCGACGTTTGTTAATGAACTTAATTTTATGTACTTAGAATATTGAAGGTTTTGGTGAGATATTTATGCTTCTTACTAATTTATTATTCACTTGGTTTACCTATAATCATGACAGGGTGGATTAGATATTATTTTTTTATAATAGAAGTTTTATAAAGTTTTTTAACAAAAAAATAATTTTAATATTGTAAATACATAATAAAATAATCCAAATATACAGTGAAATTCAGTTTGAGAGATTGAATCCAATTATGCATGTTGGCTTTGTTTCTACTTTTTTAAAATCTATAAACAGCAACGCAGTTTAACAAACGGAGGCCAATATTAATATATGCGACGGCAAACCCAAAAGGAGGGAGGACACCAAACCAAAATTACATTTTTTTTTTTTTTTGATAATGCTTCTTCATATATATATATATTGAAGTGTTTCTTCATATTATTTGTATGCAACGCAAACTATTAAAGAAAAAGAAGCTAGCACACTGAGGCATTTTTTTAGCCCTTCTCTTTTGTTTTTATGTGCATCTATAATTATCAATAAAGATATTTTTTTACATATTTTTTATTCTTAAACTATCCTTTAATATATATAACTGTTTTTATTTTCTTCTTAAACTTTCAAAATGTAAGTGCCGCTACTTCTTCTAAAAAAATTGTTACAACTACTTTCTTTAACTAATTCTAATGTTTATTTTTAAAAATAAAGATAGAGTCTCTTTCAATTAATAATATATAAAGCACATGCCATCATAGCCACCCCCTATAATAAATTAATAAGTAATTAAAGCCAAAACGTTAGAATTGTTATTAATTAAAATAATTTAACATGACAACATTGATTATGAATATGATGTATATAACATGAGATATACAGACAAGTGCATTAAAGAAGAAAACAAGTAGAAGAAGTGCATCAATTTTCTTAAGCCGTACTACAATCTTCATTTGATTCGATGACAACAGAAGCAATTTTATTAGGTAATGGAATTTTGGTTGGTGCATGCTGCTTGTTTGAGTCATCCATTTTGACTTTTGCTGCACAGCGCAGGCAAAAAGTGTTTTGATTCAAGTCAAGGAAATGGCAAGATTTGGCATTTGTTAATGTTGGGTAGGTTTTGGATAGTGACACGATGAAACTTAATTTTTTTTTTTTTTGCTAGTGCCAATATTTTTTACAACATTATTTTAAAATTGCAAAGTGATATATTATGATGAATTGCTTAATTTTATTTTGGTCAACCCCCTTAATTGAGTCTTAATCATGCTTACATTAAAATGTATGTAGTTCGCATACTGTACTTCACATGGGATCTAGACATTATTTAGTCGTTGGCTATCAACCTTGGCTAAAATTAAACCTGAACCTGAAGAGTGAGAATGACTAATTACCCATTTGCTGAGAGAAAACATAAAATCGCCACCTGTTTTCATAAGTTGCATGGTTCCAACTTCCAACAGAAAATAGTGGGAGTAATTGCGATTGCACAACAACAAAGTGATATGAACAAATCATCAACTTAATTCTTGGACCCATTTTAACGAGACAAAGTCTCTTTTTGTCATGGGCGTCTCAGTTCTATTTCATTTGATTGGAAATTAATGGCATTAAAAAATAGAAACATGTCTGGATCCATATCAGAGTATATCAACTGGTATTTAGGTGGAAAGTTGAAAAGGACACATTGATAACAATAAATTAGTAAGATTTATATAAAATAATACATTTTTAATAAAAAAAATTATCAATTCAGAACTGTTTGTAAACAAATTACACATTTGGAATAATAGGTCATGTCCAGAATGGAGTAATGGGTCACGTCCAGAATGGGCATGACTGGTGATGCCTAGATTAGGCATGACCATGCCTGGGGGGTCACTCCCAGATGAGGCGTGTGTTCCACCACAGGGTGATACGTGTCATGCATAGATAGAACTATGTGTATATAAAATTCGGACAGTCATAACTTTTGACTGAAATGTCCGATTGAGACGTACGATATGTCAAAACGATCGTAATTGAGAGAAGAAGGCATGGGCAAATCCCCTTTTTGGTCAAACTTTTTTTTTCCTGAAAATGCCTTTAAGTGCTTAAAAATTACGATTTAATCTTCGAATATCTAAAATTTTTCTTGTTTTCTACTTTTTTAATTATTTAGTAAGTTAATTGCATGCTATTTTTTATTTTTTAATTATTTTTCTTAATTTTGAGCATTTTGACATATTGTACACCTCGATCAGACATTTCTATCAAAAGTCACACTATTCGAAAGATATATTGATTGCTATTTTTTAATGTGTTTTTTTTAAATAAGTAAAATAAGAAAAAGTTGAGTCAGTTCTACAAGAATTATTGAGCATTTTGTCAATCACGTAAGAGTATCACTAACCCTACCGTGCTTATTTTAAACTGTACAAACTAAATAAAAATATTCAAGAAAATTGTAACATGAAGGAATTGATCCAACTAAAATATTTAAACTCTTATTCTACAATTTTGATTCTCTTATTTTTTTTTATAATTTTTATTTTTATTTTAAAATATTTACTTTTTGTTCAATCTTTAACTTTTTCATATCCTTATTTATTTTATTTTTATATTTTAATTAATTATTTTTATAATATGTTAAATATGTTAGATCTAAATTTTTTTAATAAAATTACCAATTTAGAGCTGTTTGGATACACATCTAGACGTGATCTACTATCCGAGATGTATAATTTATTTGCAAACAGTCTCAAATTGATAATTTTTTTTATTAAAAATGTATTATTTGAATTCTTTTGCCTATAAATATAACTATGATACCCTTGGTTGCTACGTTGGAATTAATAAATACTAGTATACTTTTGTTATCTGTTATTTTTAAATAATTGAAAATAATTTTTTAATTAAAAGTGGAACATATAATATATTACTAATACATTTAATTAAAGTTTTAATAAAAAAATAATTTTTTTACTAATTCTTAAATGCTTAACATAACGATAATAGATACATTATATTCACTTTTTACGATTATTTTCTGAAAATATCCTACTGTCTGTACAAAACTTTATAAATCAAGTGTAGGATCGTTTTAAAAAAATCATAGTTGAAATTATATATACATACACTATTTATTGACAAATCTGACTTATAACTATTTTTTTTAAAAAATGTGCCTTTTTAATAGTTATAACCAAATGAAAAATAAATTTTATTTTATATAAGTATGTAACATTTCTTTCTAAAAAAAGGTATGTAACAGTTCTAAAAAAAGTAATTGTTTTCATATTTTTAAAGAAAACTTAATCAAATGAAGCTATACATAATTAGAATGTGGTTAAACTAATTTTAACCATAAATTTACGTTAGAACGTACTACGAAAATAAATTTTTTAATGACAAAACAGACAGAAGTCAAGACGTTGGTGGGCCTTTTTTGTACTTGTTTCAATATACAGGCTGTTAAACAAACAAGATTCAAAATCGACCCAAAATTATGGATCTTGTGAAAGGCCCAACCTTGTACTAGTTTCTTGGTTATGATTTATGAAATATGATGCAGATTTCTATATTGTGCATAAAAATGAGATTAGAACCATGATCTTATTGCCATTGGTAAACTACTATGTAACTGAGATAAAGAAAGATGGGTTATGAGTTATGACTTTCCTCAACCCGCATTAAAAATCAATCCTCATTTTTTTTTACATAAACATTGTAAATCTCATAAAAATGAGATTATTATTATTACCTTTCTAGAGTGTGATGATGGGTTGGAGTGAGTTGTTGTTGGTGAAGACTTCATTGAGTTACCAAACAGCACAAGAATCCCGAAGCCGACATTGCCAACCCTTTATTTCCCGCCAATTCCCTCACTCCGTTCCAATCCTTCAACGTCGCCGTCGTTCTCACCGACGACGAAGACGACGCCGTCCAAGACTCCCCTTCCTCTTCCTTCGGCTTCTCCTCCGGTGTCTTTTTCCTGCGCTGGTGTATCTTCTCTCCCATGAGGTCGCGGTACCTTATCGTCGAGATCTTCTCCAGCGCGGGGAAGCCGGAGCCGTCCATCACCATGGCGTCGATGTTCATGACGCCGTGGAACCTCCCCGACGGGCGCCGGATCTGGAAGGCGCTGAAGCAGGGCGTGGCGTCGTCGGCGTCGGGGGAGAACATGTTGCTGATGAGCAAGCGCACGGTGTTGACGAGGTGGTCGCGGAAGGTGTCGACAGCGTAGATGGTGACGCAGACGCTGGAGGTGGCACCGGCGAGAAAGTCCTTTGTGACGCCGAAGAGGAACTTGTCGTTCCAGGTAAGGTTGTGGCCGAGCTTGTCGACGCGTGTTCGGAGCTTGGTGGCGGGGTCGATCCACGTGAAGGCGTAGGTTTGGAGCCTCCGCCGTGGAGATGAAAGCGGCTTTAGGCCCTGCGCGGAGATCAAGTTGATTTCCAATACTTGGCGAGTCTTCGCCGCCAACAGCATTCTCTCTCACGTTTCTTACCACACCATCTTTATTCTTTCTTTGGTTCACGGCAAGAGATCAACGGACGTTATGGGCCAAGAAAGAATCAACGTTTGTGATTCCGGTGGAAGAAGACGAGGGAAACAGAAACCGTTGGTTTTAGAGGAAAAATAAGTGTGGCGGATTTTTTTTTAATAGTTATTAGTTAGGGTGAAAACTGTAAATATTAGCTGTAAATAACTGAACTTGGGATTAGGGGTGTTCATCAACCGATCCAAACCGATTCAAATATCAGTGACCGAACCGAAAAACCGATAACCGAAATAATCGAAAATCGAAAAAAACCGAAAATTTTCACCGGATTGGATCAATTTTCGGATTGGATATTGGCTGGTAAAAATCGATCCAATCCAAACCGATCCAATTACCTACTTAAGCTTTTTAGTTTTACATTTTAAGTTATGAGTTCAATTTGAAAATTAGAAAATTGTGTTTGTTTGTGTCTAATGAACATGTTTGCAATAAAGTTTCATTGCTCTTTATTTTGTTCAATAAACGTGTTTGTCCAATGAAAATTAGAAAATTGTGTTTGCTTTTTTCCAATGAATGTGTTTGTTTATGCTAGATACTCCTTATTTTGATAAAAATAAGTCTTTAAGTTTTATTTTTAGAAATTTTAAAAAACCGAAAACCGATCCAATCCAAACCGAAAAAATTGGATTGGATTGGATCGGATTTGAAAAAAAAATCAAACCGAATAGATGATCAAATGAACAAATCGAAAAGATTGAATCGGATGATTTTTTACTTCAAAATCAATCCAATCCAGACCGCGAAAATCCCTACTTGAGATAAGGTGAGGTCGTAAGTGAAAGCCGCTTTGCTACTTATCAATAACCAACTTAACGAATCCCTCTGGACTGCTGTTACACTCATAATAACAACAATAACAATAATACTGTAACAAAACTAAAATGTTTGTTCTTATTTACAGTTACTATCTTTTTCTTTCTTCTATTTTTAATATTTTGCTATTACATAATAAATTTAATAAAGTATGAACCGCTTAAACTATTTTTCTTTTTTCTTTTGCACTTTAAGTAATTTTCTCCCAAGTTATATTATCAGTTCTACTTATTTGTGGTCATTGCCTAGTTAATTTGAGTCTTGAATAGAATCGATCACTCTCCTTTTATGATAGTGGTAGTTTTCTCAAAATAATTTGAATCATTTTCAAAGATGTATGTTTAAATTCTTTCATTTCATATTAATTTGATTTCTGTTTCAGCAATAAAATACTTATAGAAAACGGTTCAAAGATAACTAATGATTAGAATATTCAGATGTGTTTCCATCTCCTAGGATATTTCGACCTAGGAAATATGTATCCCTAACTAAGTTGTCCGATCATGTCAGAATACGAATAAGTCATTTTGAATTATTCTTTTGATCCCTAGAGGGAGCGTTAGCATTTTAAACACTCAATTGTTGTCAAACACCATATTACGTAGTTGCTATGTTTGACACACAATTGAGTATCAAGTCCACCATGAGGGTGGCCAATAATCGATGTGTTTGAAGGTGATGCCGCAAGAAGACAATGATCACTAGTATTTGACCTGGGGACTGAATGTAATAGACTAAGGATGGTTCATATACGAGGTCAACAAAACATCTAGAAAGTAAAGTATAAATGGGAGTGTCCCATTCACTTAATACACCTGAAACATTAGTATCCATGCCTTAAATCATATCTTTTCTTACTTTGTTTTGGAGAATTGAATAGACTTTGTAAAGGAAGTAGATCTTTAATATGTTGTGACTTTATCGGTGCATAAAAATTTTTAAAAGTTTAATAAACTTTATATTAGGGGTGTTCGCGGTCTGAATTGGATCGGTTTTGAAGTAAAAAATCATCCGATCTAATCCCTTTGATTTGATCATTTGATCATCCATTCGGTTTGAAATTTTTTTTAAATCCAATCCAATCCTATCCAATATTTTTCGGTTTGGATTTGATTGATTTTCAATTTTTTAAAAAGTCTAAAAATAAAATTTATGAGATTTATTTTTATCAAAATAAAGAGTATCTAGCAAAAACAAACACATTTATTGGACAAAAATAAACACCATTTTCTAATTTTCATTGGACAAACAAGTTTATTGGACAAAATAAGGAACAATTTTTTAGTGTGTATTGAATTTTTGGTTTTTGGGTTATGATGGGGAATAGGCCCAAGTAGGTAAAGGGTAAGATAAGGTTTATAATTGGATCGGTTTGGATTTGATGGTTTTCACTAGTCAAACTAAAAAAGATCAAATCTAGTAAAAATTTTTGATTTTTTTTATTTTCGATTTTTTAGTTTTCGGTTATTTCGGTTATCGTTTTTTCGATTCGATCACCGTGGTTTACATCAATTTGGATCGGTTGATGAACACTCCTACTTTATATATCTTAAAAAAGGTGAGTGGATTTATTCGATTTAATGAAGATGAAATTGATTTTTTTTTTTTTTTATATCGGTCTCTTTTAAATTCACCTCCATATCTGCCTCAGTGTCTCGCTCTTACATAGGCAGGCAAAGGAAGAATGATGATAGTCTAATTCACTTTCGATTTGTTTTTGTTCTTTTGTCATCCTAAATGCACTAAATCTAATAATACAAGTGGATTTAGATTAAACATTAACATTAACGAATATTTTACAGCAATTTAATTTTTTAACACACACACACACACATATATATATATAGATCAAATTATTTAAGTTTAAAAATATATAATTTTAAGACATACAAAGTAATAAAAAATATATCATTTTGATTATATACATAGATAATTTTAAATTTTAAAATAAACATATATAAAAACCAATATCACCTGTATAATTTTAAATTTTAAAATAAACATAAAAACCAAAGATAGAGTGGATAAGCATTATACTTTTATTTTCAATTCCTTTTTTTACGTGACATTACACTTTTGGTTTTAGAATCTTGTATGTTATTTTTCTTTCTACATTTTTGTCTTCTAAAGTTGACGAGTCTACTTAAATATAATAATCACAATTGGTGAGTCAGGGATTACATTTCTTTTTATCGTAATGCATCTTGTAGTTTTTGAATGATTAATGATAAAAAAATTTACGGTGACGAAAGAAGAGTGCATAATATTATTTTTATTTATTTATCATATATATTTTTTCTTTTTATCATATCATTTGTTTTACTTAAGTTTTTGTCTTATTTTCTTACTTTCTTTTCATGTTACAAAAGTGTTGTAAAAAAACAACAACATTATTCAAGAGGAATAGATAGATTACAATGTAATTAAATATTATAACGTGGAAAATATTATTTTCGTAAATGAATGATACCAATTAAACAAGATAAATATAGAAAATGAAAACAAGGTAAGGGTCTGAACTGAATGTTCTTTCTCGGGTCCTCTACTGTATTATCTAGAGAAAAGTTATTAAAATGTTCAGATTCCATGTAACGAGAATTAGACAAATGAACATAATTACTTTAACGTGCTTTGCTCTTGATGTTTGTCTTCAGTCACGTCGTGGAACTTGCCGACACATTGTTTGAGATAATTACGCTTACCCAACTGAGTTTTTTGTTTGTTTGTTATATGTATAATGTTAAAACGACAATTAATTTGAAAATAAGATATAAACACATGCCATGAATTTAAGTTTAATTAAGACGTTTCTATGCAATTATTGCAGGAATGCAGAGAGTCTGCATGGTACGTGATGTATACTAAAACATCTTCTGAGGCTCTATAAATTGGTCCCTAATTAACTTGGTCAGTATATAATCAAGCTAAGGTTGCAATGGGCAATAAAACACGAAAAGTTTCAATTTTCTTTCTGTTGAGTTTTCTCGGGTTGGTTTGCAGTAGCAATGCCGGAGACATAGTGGTTTACTGGGGCCAAGACGAGAGCGAGGGCACATTGACCGAAACATGCAACTCTGGACTATACAAAATAGTGAATATTGCCTTTCTGGCAAAATTTGGCGGTGGGCGCCAACCCGAAATAAACCTAGCAGGACACTGCGACCCTGCATCAAACGGTTGCAAAAGTTTGAGCAAAGACATAAAGAATTGCCAGAAGAGGGGCATAAAGGTGATTCTCTCAATTGGAGGTGGCGAGGCTGGTTACTCCTTGTCGTCCGCTAATGATGCTACAAACGTGGCAGATTACATATGGAACAACTTCTTGGGTGGAAAATCATCAAAGACAAGACCATTGGGTGATGCTGTGTTGGATGGCGTGGATTTTGACATTGAAGTTGGTGGCGGTGAAACCTTCTACGCTGTGCTTGCGAGGAGACTCTCTCAGCACAGAAAAGGAGGGGGCAGAAAAGTGTACTTAACAGCTGCACCGCAGTGTCCATTCCCTGATGAACACCAGAATGGAGCACTGTCAACAGGGCTCTTTGACTTTGTTTGGGTTCAGTTTTACAACAATGGTCCATGTCAGTTTGAGTCTAGTGACCCCACCAAGTTCCAGAAATCGTGGAACCAGTGGATCTCGTCCATCAGGGCTAGGAAAATTTATGTTGGACTTCCTGCATCTCCATCGCCAGCTACGGCTAGTAGTGGCTTTGTGCCAACACGAACGCTCATTAAACAAGTGTTGCCTTTTGTCAAAAGATCGCGCAAGTATGGGGGAGTAATGCTCTGGGATAGGGCTGCTGATAAGCAAACCGGATATTCCAGCAACATCAAGGCCAGTGTTTGAGATGAATTTGGATATAATTAAAAGTAAAAGTAAAAACCATGCAAGTTTGAAATTTCCTTCGCTTGTTTATAATTCAGTTTCCTTGTAACGAGTTTAATTTGGTGTACTCAAGTACGTTAATAAACATCTGTTTCATTAAATTTCATTCACTTGTGTCGATTCTCGTATTGTAAATTTGAAAGCATATAATTTTGTCTAGTATGTAAAATTATGGCTTATAGCGCACATGATTCAATTTCAGTGAAGAAAAATGGCATTTGACAGGAATTATGAATTTACCTTCATAGACTCATTTGCTTTGCACCAAAGGTATATATTTTTGTCTGACATTTCACAACTGCTGGCAACTTGTAGCTGTGATTGAGGTGATCATAGCCAAAACCATGGTAAGAAAAATGAACAGGCTTTGGAGGTGAAAGCGATGGACAAAAAGACACGACCTTGGGACAAATCAGACAAACAGGGTTGGGCATGTTTGGATCGACGGTTGAGATGCGAATTGGGGATTGGAGATTAGAGTGTTCCATGATTTGGAAACGCACGTGAACTGCAAAAGGGTTCTCACCGGAAGCCTCAGTTCCTCTGGTAATGGATCCTCACCTCTCTCTCACTGTGGTGTGGCGGCCAGCCACTCAAAGACTGTAGTATTGTATTTATATTCATAAAAACCTTAATAACTCTATTAAGCATCATAATTATTATTAATAATAATCTAATAGATAAATAAAATTGTTAATTTGTAAATCTTGGAGAAATTTTTTTTAGGAAAACTAAAATCATATCAATATGAAAAATAAAGGAATTGAGATTATAATTTAATATATTTTAAATTCTTGATAAATTAAAACATCTAAAACGTTATTTTATATTTTAGATTAAATCACCTATTTGATCATTTATTTTACTTTTTTATGCTACTATTGATCATATTCTTCAAGTAAGCAATTTCTCAGTCTAGTAGCGAAAATAAATTATAATGTTCTAGTTTCAGCTGCTGGGTGTAATCATTTATCCCTTCTATATATGATAGGATTGCAAAGGATCCTCGATTTGAGAGAGTACTCTGTACTCATAAAGGGGCGTATGCTGATGACTGTCTTGTTGAGAGAGTTTTGCTCCTTGCAACTTAACTTAGTTCGGTTCATTGACCCTCCCAAATAAAATGTACTTATTTTTTTAGTGGTTCATAATTGTCTCATCAAATAGTCATGAATGGAAAAAAATTATTAATCTAACAATGCTAGACTTTTCCATGCTCACTTTTTTCTTTTACCCGAGTCTATATATATCTGTATAGTTCTGATGTACTTGTGATTCTCAATGCAGCACCAAGAATTTGATGCAGTAAAACTGGTAATGCTGCATATATACCAATAATATGTGAGACAAACTAAATAATCTAATCATTCTTATACACAAATAACATAAGCAATTAAATCAAGTGTGGAAAAATTAATATCATAAATACTTCCTTGCTATTCTTTATCTGAAGATGAGTTACAACTGTAATTTGTGAATATTTTGTAAGTCTTCTAAGTTGTAGCTCTAATGCCCGGATGGTGTATTGCATATATTTCAGAGTGAGTTCATGGACCCCAAACATACACTATATATAGAACTAATTCAAATCATCATAGAGTTAGTTGTTATGTGCACAAAATATGGGTTGTTATCAAAAATACTAAAATATTGAAAACTGCTAAAATAATGGGATAGTAGGATTTTCAGATTAAGTCAATGGACCACTTTATGATTTAGTCTTTGTTGGTTATCAAGATTATAGGAACTAACATAATCTTAATAGTAATTGCTAGATTGAGGAGCATGAAATCCTGCCACCGTTCCATGCGTGTTTGGTCCTTTTGCTGGCAGTGGATTGAATTCTGATGGAAGCTTTACTCTGAACAAGAAGCAACTCATCAATTTTGATACATGAAACTTACCTACTGTAGCTTGGGAGGTTTGGATTCTGTCAAATTTTGTTTTCCTCGTGTTACTCTATCATTGTGAACCTAGGAGTTCCTAATCTGTGATGGCATTTTTATATTTCTAGCCACATAAATTAGTGGAAATAATATATCCACATATATATTGATAGACACAAGTTTATTTTTCTTGAAACTAACTTGTTGAGTTCATCCTTCACATGTTATTGGACTGATTTGGAAACTGGAAAATTAAGAATTTTTCATTTTTCTTCTTTTAGTGTCTGTTTGTTGGGTAAAATTACTTTTAAAAGAAGTAATTTTGAACCGTTAGATGTAGTTATGTGTATTTAAACGAATTTCATCTACAAATTCCACATTTACATTTAAATGCGTCACACTGGAAATAATTGATTGTAACAATTTACTACATAGACAATCGAAATACTTGTACGAAAATTTGACTAATTTGTTACGAAATTCATAAAATTGAAGATTGAGTTATGTACGCACAAACTTCTAAAAATTAAATCTATACTTTTAAAAACAAAATTACATATTTACTCAACATAAATATTGCATGTTCATTCTTTATAATGTAAACCACTAAGTTTCAATTATATGATGATTATATATATTATACTTACACATATATGATGTAACAAGTGACAATATTTTGCTCAAGTTGATGACCGAATCAAATTTAATATCAACTGACAAAATTAATGACCGAGTTAAGGTGTTTAATCAATTAACATAAAAATAAAATAACGAATGAATATAAATTTTGGATGGTAGATGTAATCGTAGATTATATAGGAAAAGTAAATTTTGTACGACCATCTTACATCAAAAAGCGTTTGTAGTCCAACGGTTAGGATAATTGCCTTCCAAGCAATAGACCCGGGTTCGACTCCCGGCAAACGCAAATTTTTAACTATAACACATTTTTATTTCACATCCTAATTGCCATGCGGAATTTAACGCTTTTATGGATGCTCTTCAACTAATATGTAATAACAAAGCGCACAAATAAAAATGGTTTTGATTTACACATTACTTAGCATCCTCAATCTCCATATATACTAATATACATCCTCTTTTTAAGTCTTTTGACAAGGGACCTCTTTCAATTTTTGGTAGTATTTTGATTACAGCAGAAATTCGACATTTCATGGTTTTTCTGTTGGGACGTATTTGGCAAGTCCCTGCCTTTTGGAAAATTTTATCAACATAAAAGACCATTTTGGAAAACTTTACGAAGCATCATATGACAAGAAAGTCAAACTTTTTTCTATAGCATCAATACACATATATGGCGCAAAAAACTCACTAACCCTATACGTAGATCACAATTCACAAGTTCATATTTCTTGAGTAATCTAGTGAGTTGAAGATTCAACAATCATTATTCAAAGACTAGAACTAGAAATATATACTAATGTAATTCTGTTCATTAGTGGACGAATGGTCAACGAACAGAGAATTATATCAATGTTGTTTTCTTAACTCCTCTTTTATGAAAAAATAAAAAGAAAAAAAAGTGACATCTATCCAATCATTGCAGATATTGCATTTGCCTTAACAGGTATCATGCTTAACTCCTCTTTGATAAAAAAAAAAAAGAAAAAAAGAAAAGAAAAGAGTGACATCTATCCACATCATGCAGAGCTTGCATTTGCTTTACAGGTATCATAAGACAGAACCGGCCTTCAACTTAGCTGCAGTTTGCTTGACAAAGAAACTAGCAAGCACACTTTTACTGCGAGTGTGAACTTGGACAGCCTCAGGTCCATTTCGATCATCAAAGGAACCATATGTTGTCAATGGTTTGGAACGCTTCAGTGCATCCTGCACACACAGTTTCATCAGTAACTTCGCCAAAGTTACGCCACAAAACCTCTAAAAAATCACCCTTTAACTCTTAAGTTCGTGCAAACTGGCTAGCTGTAATATATTCTCCACAATTTCAGCTACTGGTGCACCGGTTTGATAGAATCTCTAATATTTGTGGAAGTAAAATATAAACAAATATTTTTCCCCAATGGATGTGAAAACAACATATGTATGCTGTATCGAAACCAATGTATGTAATGTTCGAATGAATCAACAAAGAGTAAATTTGGATAGTATTCATTCACACAATTTAAATATTATATTGTACAAGAAGCACATATTCGTCAAAGGTAACCATATAAGATCAGGTTGATAGGGCAAATGTAGCACCAAATGCTTAATGGACAGCACAAAAGCACCGGCTTCTAAACCGAAGCATTTCAATAAGTTGGATTCGTGTTGATACTAACCTGGTTGTGAATTTCTGATATCGAAAGATTTACTGAATTAATATATTTATTCATTTTTTTATTAAATTTTTTTATATAAAAATGATTTTAACATTTTTATGTTATTTTATATTTTTTCGCTCCAGGTAACTTTTCAAAAAAATTTTATTAAAAATGAATGAAGCCACACACATATAATGTTTTTCTCTTATATGGTAATAATTAAAAAATTATCGATGGTAACATTATATATAAATTCATGTTATTTAAATGATTATATATTTTAACAAATAGAATACGATGAATTACCTTAAAAATATATGGAAAAATTTATTGTTTTTCTTATAAACTAACTTTAAATTATTTTTATATTTCAAAATTTATGATATCAAATACGTTTTTTAAAAATAATAAAAAATGACATCAAAATTGTCCTTTTAACAACTTTTTCTACATCAAAGTAAGGATTATTTTTGTCTCTTTTAACTATTTGGAAGGTCCAATTAATAGTAACTTTTTTCACCTTCCTCACTACCAAACACAAGCTTAAAGACAACTACCCAAACTTATCACGATCACATATTTATGTGAACCTGTGATCACATCTTCTGAGGGATGCCTTGTCCTTTTTTCAATTTGACAGCAACATGCTCTTGATTGCCCTAATGAATAGGAAAAATGAACAAATTAAATGTCTAAGGTTTGGTGATTGGAACATGGAATGTCACCGTTGTAATTATGTGGCTATTATAGTATTCAATTCTACTATTGTGTTGAGTTTCTTCTTACTCGGGGGCCCTTGACTTTCAAAACTGACCCTTGAACAATTACAGAACGAAGTCTGACCAGTAACAAATTGATAATTAATGCACTTGCTTCCAAAACAGGTGCATTTCAATGCATGCAGACCTGGAAATTCAAATACAAAATCCTAAGGATGCACTGAGCAAATACTGCCAACTGCCAAGAACTGGCCCGATGGCAAACCATTAGAAGCAAATTTCTTGTTACATCTTCCATTCACCTGTCGTAATAAATAAATAAATAAGATCCTCCAGTTATCTGTGCCTTTCTCATGTAACGCCATTTGAAAATGCTTTTCCATGACAGTACCCTCACTTTGTCGATCAATTTTCTTGACTTTATCATTCCTCTAGAGTGAAGTTCGAAAAATCCAATCAAGAAAGGCCTTTACTATTTCAAGACATAACTGAGAGAAGTAAAATTGACAAAACCTGAAAACCAAGCAGCATTTTTGAGGAATGATGATATATACATATACCAGTTTAAGTTATTTTGCCCAACTTCAAATCATTATGAAACAATATCCAGAACAGAGACAAACCGGCAAGACAATTTTCTGACATTAACCAATTATTAAGTGAAACGAGAAAACAGCATGCAGACAGCCCGCTACCATTTGATGAGAACCTTGGCAGAATCTAATGGATTCTTATTTGTCCAGAATACATTTAAATTACAATACAAACACAACATTCGTTCTATCACAGATATGTCCCAGAAACAAAAGATATTTCAACAAGTAAACAAATTTTTCAAACGGGCATTGTGCATTTCTTTTGAGAATGTCCTAACATATGACAGCGACCACATTGAACAACTCTTTTGGGACGCTTAAAGTTCTCCACTCGTAGAACCTTCTTTTTAGGCCTTCCAGGCGGCCGACGAGTCTTTGGTGGGCAAATTATTATATCAACCCTTGCACCTCCTCCACCTTCTGCTCCTTCTCCCTGATCACTCCACTGGCTCTTATCTGGTATAGGATTTATCATTTGTGAATAAGTCATTCTGTAACTTTGTACAGTGAAGCATGGTTCAGCAAACATGTGGGCATTGTGTCCACAAGAAATAAGTGCAGCAGCAGCATGGGCACAAGGTAAGCCATACAGCTGCCAACGGCGACACGAGCACTCACGACTTTGTATATCCACAATATTGGTCCTCTCAGTTGACACAATTTCAAACTCAACTTCATTTGCTCGGAGCACTTGATAGCAATGGGCATCAGCAATTGCTTCCAAAATCCGCTTCTCAGCAGATGGTACAAGAATTGATGTCCACCTCATGCCCATATCCTGCCGATCACTAAACCACGATACCATCTGCTGGCGGATGTGTTCCATCATCTGTACTACAGGGAGCTCATGACATTCAAGGGCCCAGTTATACAATAATTCTGTTACCCCAAGTGTGAAATGGCCATATCGAACACCGTCAAAGTATGCCAAGGCCCAAAGATAGGGAGGAAATTGTTGAAACCATGATATAACATCTTGTGAAATTTCCATCATCTCAGTAATCTTGCTTTCAAATTCAGCAGCAGTAAGCGCATAAACAGCATTCCAAAAGATGTTTACCAACTTTGTATTTTTAAATGTATCACGAAAATGTTCACTAACATAACGCAGACAGAAACCATGTGAAGCAGTAGGGAAATGTGTTTCTACGGCCTCCACCAAGCCTCTTTGCCTTTCAGACAATATTGTCAGTCTAGGCATGTTGTCTGTGTTTACTCCTAGAAGTTTCCGCAATTCTGACATGAACCACATCCAGTTTTCATCACTTTCTGAATCAACAACAGCAATAGCCAAAGGAAACAAAGCATCATCGGCATCAACAGCTGCAGCACAGAGCAATGTACCTAGGTATTTTCCTTTAAGATGT
>PYAF01004908.1:901147-912277 GCA_007407185.1 Glycine tomentella
TGGCAAAAACGGACGCAATGCTACCAGGGTTGGTTTTCCTTATTTGTTCACAGTAAGCAGGGAGAAGACGGTAACCCTCTTCAAATGTTCCATGAAGTGCAGCCATGCTACGTTCCTTCCCCCGCCAAGCTTGCATGTAAGAAACTGCAACTCCATGCTGATCACGAATATCTTGCAGTATTTCCCTTGGTTTGTATTGTGGATTATCTCGAATGCGTGCTTCAACAGATCTTGCAACCCAACCTACCGATGCCTGCTGATGATGAAGGTTCTGAACTCCCTCACAAGTATGCTCTCCATGTAGAGTTCTTACAGTAAAAGTTGGAACACCGGGACACTTTGCTACATGGACACGCCATGGGCACCCTTCTTTGGAGCATTTTGCTATAAAACGACTGCGATCTGACTTAACTATCCGAAGATCAAAATGCATAGCAATGGCAATATCTTTCAGTGCTCTTCGGCAGGTTTCCACATCTGCAAACTCTTGCCCAATGACTAACGGTTGCTCTGCTACAGTAACAATACTAACAGATGTGTTGTTATCTAAAACTAAAGAATGATTAGCCATATATCCACCAAAACAAGAAAAGATCAATGTCATCTGACTCTAAGGGTTTCCATCGTATTTATGAATTATCAAGGGCTTCCAAGGATAGGAATTGAAAAATGCCTTCATACCAAACTTCCAGCCAATTACATACTCTGCAATACATAACAGAGGTAATGGTTAAGAGTTCAGAACAGAAAGTCATTGAAACAAAATGGAAATTTGGGATCATTGTACAAGTAAAGAACATACAAACTATAAACAAAGTAAGTAGCTAACTTATAATGGATGTTCAAAAATTAGATTATTCAAAATGAAAACAACTGCAGAGGGAGAAAAAAAGCAAAAAGACCCATCAGTAGACTTAGAAAATCTACAAACTTATACACTAATGTAATTTGTAAATAGATTATTGCTTGTTCAATTTGAAAATTATGAGGCTGACAACAAAAGGGGAGTTGCAGAAGTAGAATATTCACCTCTAGCATAAAATCAATAAGTTATTCGATAAACAGAAGTTCAAACTTTGCAAGGAGCCCAAGGAACATAATTTAAACTAAGCATTTTTTCATGAAATAAAATTAGGAAGACGAGATGCCAGGATGGTGCCTTAGTCCAAGATTTGGAAAGCCCCTGAACTCAAAGAGCACTTTTAGATAACTTAGATTTAGCTCATATCAAGGAAATGAGTGGGGGCTTGAGTCTGTAACCTATGAAATACAAGACTTTATCTTACTCCACTCAACCAACCCCTTGGGATTTGAACTGAGCATTTTTTATTAATAAGGAAAAGCAATTGCTTTGGTTAATTTAATTACAATCATTACGATTTCAAGTTATTGTAAAACCTACTATGTGTGAGTCTGTATAACTTAATACATAGAAAAGATTACACAAATGAAACAAGACAAAGAGACTAACACGCTATTGAGATACAGAGACGAAAATAATTAGAAAATGATCCTAGTTCTCCATCCCTTTAACTTAATTTTGTTGTAAACTTGGAAGCCTTTTATTTCATTTTCTTAAATTTTAATTAGATAGATGTTGAAAATGATATATTTAAGGAGCCAGGGGATGGGGACTGAAATCAAGCATTAAATTTTAATGATATAATTGCAGGATTGTGGCTAAAATATGCTTTAATTCCAAAATCAGAGTTCAAAATTTGATCAGCCAGATCTCATGGTTGCAGGTGAAGAAAGAGCTTGGTCACAGCAACCATACATAAAGGGATAATTTTAATCCTTGGCAGTTTCTATGGAACTTGTTCAACTACATGTATCCACAAGCTGCATTTATAGTTGCAGATTCCTATAACTTATCCACCACTATCTAACTGATCATAGCCCACGGAAAATCCACATTCCAAAGAATATTACTCTGAGTATTTTGCCAACATGCCCTTGCCTAAACTTCCCAAATGGATAATTGGTCCTGCACACAATTCCAGTGATTAATTCGTAAGAACTTGTTGCCTGCACAGGACTGCTTCATTGTGTATGTTTTCTTAGGAATAGTTAAACACAGATCATATTCTCACTCGGGAAATATAGGAGGACATCACAGTAACTGCAAGTTCATTTAAACAGAACAAAAACCTAGTGACCTCCAAATCTCCACTCAGTTTAATCCCCTCACAGGCATTAAAAACAAAGAACACTTTCATCTTTCTAACTGCGCCTGGTTTGATTCAGAAACTGAGGTTATGGTTATTCAGAAACATGTGAGGGTTCTCTTTTGAAGAAGCAAACAGCAACAACAAAGAAGAAAGCAGCATAAAACCCACGCATAACATAGTCATATGATAATATATTTGAGGGATTGATATTCAAGCTTCAAAGCAAGGGGTCACACTCACGGAACAAGGACCACATTGCTCAACTAGGTCATACATCAAACCGTGAACGACCGTAACTGTTAACACTCCCTTCGGATCCAACAATTTTCAATCTGGAACTTTCAATTTCTGAATCCTTAATCTGAATTTCGTAAACTACGAGGTCGGATTTCCCCATGGCAAAACAATTCAGAGAACGCAACCAACACACCCATGTGAATTCTATAAAAAAAAATGATTTTTTGTTTTTGGCACAAAGGAAATCCAAACATCCAGAAACTTGTAAGAGAAAGCTAATTGGGAACATGATGCAAAACAAGAGGTGGAGGAAGGGACTTTGGCTGAAAACATGTGTAAACAATTATTGGGAGGAAAAAAAAAGAGAGAGAGAGAGAGAGAGAGATAGAGCACCTTAGTTTACACACACTTGTTGGTGTTTGAAAATTGAAAGTGACGGTTTGTGCTACAGTTGTTGCTGCTCTTCCTCCTCTTCCTCGTAGTTCTCTAGCTTCGGTTTCTTGAATTTGAGGGGATGGTGGACCGTAGTAAAACAAACTTCTGTTTCTTTTTGTTCTTCTCTGCCTTTGTTTTTTCTTTTCTTTTTTCTTTAATTTACGTTTCGGTGGTACAAATTTGCTAAAATGTTTTTATCTGTGATTTTTCTATTTCACGTCCTACCTCACATAACTCATTTTTATATCAATAATTTATTATCATATAGATTGAGAATAACTCATTATCCGTGAATGAAGTACTAAAGTACTATACCATCAACGTGAGGAAAAAAAAAACTTATCTATTTCAGCTTTCAAGAATTGTGAATTCCGAAATCGTTCCTCACTCAATTATTTCATATTTAAATTTCAGTCCTCCTTCACTTTTAATCCTTCAATTGTTTACCTCAATATTTTTAGTCCCTCCATTAGATATATTAAGCTTTAAAATACTACATGTCTAACGAAAGTTCACAATATTTTCTACTTTATTTCTAGTTTTTTTAAAGTTTAAATTTTTTAGACTATAAAATGTCCACCTTTCGATTTTAATACCAATAAAATTTTCATTTTTAAATTTTAGTCCCTAAAAAATTTATTTTCTAGTTTTTAGTTCTTAATTAATTTGTGTCTTCCTTTAGTTCATTTTAAGCTCATTAATATAATCACAAGTATCATTCAAATTAAGGAATAATGACATAAGTGAAAGTGGAGCCACATGGTCCAAATATTCACTTAAATTGAAAGCTCACTTGGCCCAAAAATTTGGAACATTAATACCAATTTTATTAGAAATACTCATCAATTGATTGTGGTTAGATTAAGGATAAAAAAAATTAAAGTGTGATAAACTAAATACACTTATTTGGCTCTCTTCTTCTTTTTTTTACCAAGTGGACTATCAGTATAGATGGATAATGAGTTAGGGGAATTCAAGGTATTTAATGAGAGTTCATTTGGTTGGTTGATGTTTGGGTAATGTGCTTTCACTTACACATTTGTCACTAATCCCTAATAATAATTAGATCATCTTAATCCATAAATCCATCAAAGTTTTACTTCTATTTTTTAATAATATTTCACACTTCCTTATAATGTCATATTATATTTTTACTTTAAAACAACTCAGTCAAATTCTCAACCAAAATATTCACTGTAATTTTTTATATGGACCCCATAATACATTCAATTTCCCACACTATTTTAATAATACTTTTGTAGTATGGACCCACAAAATCAAAACACAAATGGGTTCTCTATCTAGCAACCCAACCTTGAAAGTGGTACGATTTGTCTCCAACGGTAGATTTTTTTTTTTATTTTGTTTTTATTCCTGTTACCGTCAGAAAGAGAACTCCCGCCGGAGTTGCTCTTAGGCATGTTTTATATTTTTGGGACTAAAACCCGGTCATAGTTGATCGATAAGTAGTTCTAATAAAAGTATAGTATTATTAATTCCAATGTATTAGCAAAAAGGGCTTTTCGATTTTGTTGGATTGTGAGTTCAAAGTATTTTAGAATGTTTGGATCATATGGTTTTACTTTCATCTATGTCATTATTTGCTAATAATGGTTTAAACAATACTACGTCAGATGAAAAGGGATAAATAAGAGATTATGGATTTTAAAATTAATTTAAGACAAAAAAAAGTTAAATGATGACTAAAGATTAAAATTAAAAGAATGAAATTTTTTGTTGGACTAAAATTTTAATTTTAATTTTATTAAAGATTAAAAGTGACAAATAATATTGTGTTATATGACACTATAAGATATCATGGAACAAATCTACAAGCCATGTGACATCTTCATTCATGTGATGTCACATGTGATGTTAGGTAACATCTATGGCATGTGATTGAAAAATTTAAGCTAAAATGTAATTTATATTTTTTTATTTTTTTAAATTAAAATTTTAGTCTTCTTATTTTTTAATTTTGACATGTCATTCTTCACTTTTTAAAAGTTGATGATTTTAGTATCTTATTTTTTAATTGAGATATTTTTTCTTTTACTTTTAAAAAATCTACAAAATTTATCTTTGTGGCCAATTCTAGAAGTTAATCTAGGTATTTTGAAATTGTTAAACTTAAATGTCACATGTGTGATTATTAATTCACATCACAATATTTTTTAAAAATTATTTAATTACTAACAAACTTAATTTATTACTCCCTCAATTCCTTTTTTAATTGTGGATGTTGGGGAAATTTTTGTTTCTATTTGTTTGCAAAATTTAAGATTACATTAATTACTCTTTTCAAGATATATACTTACTTGTCTTTTTATCTTTAATTTACACATGTATTCATTGTAAAGAGGGAAGAAAAAGGAGTGAAATAGAAAATGTCACAATTATTTTATTAAAATCAAGAAAACTTATAGTATATATTGATTTGATTTTTACATAAACAATATTAAAAGACAAATAAAAAACAAAAGTAGTGTATTTTTTTTTAAAGTACATAGTTGAGTTAAAAATTAACCTAGGGGATTAAAATGATAGATTTTTTAATATGCGAGAGAAATGTCTTAATTATAGAAGGATTAAAATCAAGAATTTTGTAAAAGTGAGAAATAAAATGTCTGAATTAAAAAAAAGAAGACTAAAATTATTGATTTAAAAAAAATAGAAAGACAAAAATACATTTTAATCAAAAAATTATTATCTATGTAGTACACCACCACTAAATCACTTTAAAAGAATTTATCACTATTTAATTTCTAAGTTTTCTTGTATTTTTACTTTTAATTTAAAATTAAAATTTTGATTAGTTAAAGTTTTTGTTTTTTTTTCTGTTATCACTTCTTATCTTTGTTTTTTAAGATAATTTCATTAATTGATAATATAATAATAATTTTGATAGTCCAATAAATGTCATCAAGAATTTAACATAATCATTAAGTCTATTTTTTATGAATTATGTTTTAAATTTTTTATTGGTATGTTTTTTTATTTCTTATGGCATTATCAACTATTATAAACATATGTGAGATTAAACTTTAGATTGGGCCTGAAATTGAAAAATTGTTGCGATGCTGAAAGAAGAATGAGGGATTAAATAAATTTATTTTTAATATGTGTACGTAAATAATTAAGACATGGAATTGCACTAACTTAGAAAAAAATCATTTTAAATTTGTTACTTTGTTTTATTACTACTAGTACCATTTTACGCTTAAATAAATAAATAACTACTAGCATTTTATAAAATCAATTTAAGAGTAACAATAAAAAAAAAAAAATGAATGACTAAAGTACGAGTCATTCTAGAGCAGGCGAGTGGGCGTGGTTATTTAAAAAATTGAATTGCTAGAAGAAGAAAAAAGTAGAGAAACAAGAAAGAACATTGTAAATTGTGCATGCTTTTTAATTTTTGTGTTTGGGCCTTATTTCGATTCCTTGAACGAGAATGCCCGCTTTCCAGGCACCACTCTTGACCTCGTAGACTCCAATCTCCACCTCCTTCTCCTTCTCCTCTCCGCCGACGTTGAAGAAGTCACCCAATTCCACCTCCATCCACCCATCGCTTCTCTCCTTCGGATATTCACCTCCCACATTAGCATGAGCCGGAGGAGGCGGTGGAGGCGGTGCTGCATCGAAACTATCCAGAAAACGAGAACGAACGCGGCTGAATATCCGAGGAACTATCTGCTGAGGTGGCCTCCGCGGTGTCTCCGGTTCTTCCAAGTACACCGTTCTCCTCCGACCCTCAACCGACACCTCAACCGGCTGGTTATAGAACCCGTACGCACCTCCACTCCTTTGCTTAAACACTAGGTATGCCCCGTACAATGTTTTTTCAGACAACGTCCTACTTTTGATTCCACCTTTTATTTCCAACCAACACACACTAACAAGTTCCGCCACCTCCGAAAACCTACAAACAACCATTAAGTGATACTCTACATCCTTCCATTTCAGATTAATCCAAATAATTAATTAAATAATTACCTGGCCGCTGGAACAGAAGTCCATCTCCAATACCTAGGAGTGTCTCCCCAAACAATTGAGAGACTTCGGGCTGAGAGCATGTAGCATATTTTTCCGTTCAGTTTATCGAGTGCAAAGCTCTGGTGATTAATTAATTTTCCAATTAATCAAACATATATAATTATTGAGAGAAACATGATTTATTTATAATGAATTGAATTAGAACATACCTTTTTACCAGTGTCTATGAGGAGGGGGTTATGGCATAGGTGGAGGTAGAGGTCCTTCTTGGAAGAGCAATTAGTGAGAGGAGGAGGCTTGGAAGATTGGGAAATGATAGCGTGGTAATCGGAGGGGAGGAACCTTTCCCATACGACGTCGGTTAGTGCGGCAGATCTGAAGGAGGAAGAGACCAAAGAGAGAACGCAGGCATCCGGAGGAGTGGTGAACGAAACTATATTCGCTATGCAACCTTCAGGGAGATGCTCAAACTCACTACCGCCAACTTCTTCTTCTTCTTCTGTTTCCAAAACCATTACCTTGTTCCTGCTGTTATTATCCATAATGTAATTTCTTCTTTTCTTCCTTTTCTCAGATTCCGCTTCTATGCTGTCTCGTCTCGTATATAATGCAACGCAGGTGCAAGGACAAGTAGTGAATTTGAATATGATGAAAGCTTAGCGGTTAAGGTTCGATCATATCCTGCATATTTATTTGCCGCACAATTTTAAGAAATACATTTTTATTTATTTATTTATAATATCTTTTCCTTTTAAAAAGAAGAAAGACAAGGAGAAATAAAGTAAAAAGAAACTCCAGTCCAGATAAATAATTAAAAGAACAAATAAAAAGAAGTATTATATATCTAAATTATTTATATAATTTTCTTATATAAATGCAATATTTCAAAAGAATAATTACGCTACCATTCAATTGTAACGCTAAGAGAAAGAATATATTACTATTTAATTTTACAAAATATGCTTTTATGTAAAATTCAAACTTAATTCAATCAAATGAAATTAGTGATTAGAATAATGCTTAAAAAATTAGAAGTAGGAACTTTTATTAAAACGTGTGATAATGTTGTTAGCATTTTTTTATGAGTTTTGTCAATCATTATCCTAAAGACGATTATTAGCAAAAACATTTGAAGTAAAATTAGCACTTAGTTTTAGATTAAAAAAAATATTAGCCAGTATCCATTGATTAAAATGAAATATTTTTATGGAAAATATTAATTATTTTATGTATTTCATTATAAATTTTAATACAAGTCAACAAGATTAATTTTTTAATAAAAATTATTACTGATATTTTATATCATTTTGGGCCAATTTTATGAATAAAATATCAATATGGATCTATTTTAAAATAATCTACCTATTTATCAATATGTGTGTTATGTTTTTCTCAAATTTATTGGTCAAATAAATAATTTGACCAGTCAATAATCAAAACAGATCTATGTTAATAAATTATTTTAAAATAGATTCAAATTTAGTGTTTTGGTTATAAAAATAACCCAAAATGATCAATGAGCCAATTTTATAAGATGAACTTAGTATGAGGAATGTTATATTGTTATGTATTGAATGAAGATATGTTGGTTTGGATTAATATAAAATTACTTAAGATATTCCATTTGTAGAAAATATAACATAATCTTTTGTTTGCTGTCCGGTTCTACAAACTAGGGTGGATACATAGAACGCGGTGACAATTTATAGTGAGACTGTGAGAGGAGCTTAAACTGACACAATTGCGAACACAGTGGTGAGGAGAGGTTCAAATTTTAAAGAGAAAATAAATAAAATTTTACTTTTTAAAATTAAAATTAATTTTATTTTATAACTTTTTTATAATTTATTGAAAAAAATCCAAGTTCCACATGTAAAGTCAAAATAAAATATATAAATAAAAGACAATCATAATTTAGAGTTGACTTAAATTCAAATCCACATTTTAAAATCATACAAGAGTATATCTAAGATTCATTTAGAGAATCATCCATCATGTTATTCACACTCGAGTTTGGGATTAAGAGGTTGAATTAGGTCAAAATCCACATTTTAATATAATAATTTTTTTTTTGACAGAGCTGAATAATTTATTATTCTGTTTTGTTTGTTTTTCGTTCAAATATATATAATAAAGAATAAATAAAAAGAGCAAAGGTTCTTTATCTTTATTGCATGATAAAAGCATCCGTATAAGATATCCACGTCAAACAATTCCTTTTTAGCATTTTAACAATGCGTTATCGATTCGGTCAATTAATAACATGATAATGGTAATGCGTTATTGCGATACTTATAGCCTGGGCGCGCTCGTCCGTCATACTTCATACCTTCTCGTTCATTTTTGAAGATTTTCTCTATTTTTTTAGTTATCCTAATATTCTCCATCTTTTAACTATTGTTATTATTATTATTATTATCTGATTCATTTTTTTCTCTTTTTTTTTTCATTTTTACTTACTACTTAATTGTATATAGTGAAAACGTTAACTCTTTTTGGTCTACAGTAGAAGTCGATGATTTAGAAGTCAGTGAATTTTATAATAAATGTAAAATAACAAATATTAGCTTTTTACTTTTTCATCATATCACTATAATCTTGCGTTTTAGAATCAATTTCGTGTATTATGATTATCTAAGGATACCTCTTGCCTTAAAAAAAAATAGAAGATACCTTAAATAGAAAATAGAAAGCGACTCCAATAAATTGTGGGTAACTCCCATAAGTAGAAATAATTATGACGATTGGTGCCGGTGCATCATTGATGGGGCAAAATGCTTGTGTAATCAGTGATAGATGAATGAGTTCATATTTAGTAGAATGAGATTGGGCTTATCATATTACTCCATATATTTAAAGGTACGGACACGGAAGAGCCCTAATTACACTTGAGCAAGTGGCTTTACTTTCCATTGACATCTTTACTGCAATTGGAAACTCTTTTGACGTGTTTGGGGTTCGCTTTCTCGTGTGCCCGAATTTTGGTTTGCATGTGCATGAGATTAAATAGCATTTTACTAACCACACCGCTTCACCCACTCGCATATGAAAAAGCATGTACATTTTCATTCACCGATTCACCCTTTAAGTTTTTGTTTTAATCATTAGTATCATATATTATCACGACAGATTACAAAGCAAATTCTTTTCTCTTTCTGGATATTATTTCAAAACACCATAAAACTTACAATAAATTATGTTACACTTCTTATTATTCGAAAAACTCGGTATTGTCAATTTGTAGAGATGTACATACGTACACGTGTGAAAAAAAGATACATATATATGTCCGGAACATTGTTGATCTTATTTATCAATTTGAAGACATTATTGGTGTGGAATATGAGATCTTCCCCTCTCGTTTCCTTCTCTATAGTTGAATTTATTGAGGAGAAAAATAGTATTAAGATTGGAGAAGACATCCTAGCCTTACAATAACAATAATTGTAGCTTATTGCCACCCATCATATGCCCGAAGTTAATTTGGTTCTATACCATGCACAATCCAGGACATGCATTTACTAATAAGACTTTTATCCCATAAACACATATGATATATATATATATATATATATATATATATATATATATATACATACTTACATAATGATTTTAAGTTCTGATAGATCATACGTACAGTTACGCATGATTGAGTTTCTTAGAGAAAGTAATATGTTATTCACTTAATATCTGTAACTATTAATATCTGCAACTACTTTATTTTGGGTTATGTTTCGCTCAACTATTCTTTAACTTAGAAGCTATTATAAAGTTAAAGCTTAAAATAAAAGCTTTAAAAATAACGTAGCAATAGTTTGTTAATTTATTTATTTTTAGTTTTAAAACTTCTTTTAAGAAAAAAGTAGTCGGATAAATTTTTTTAAAGAATTATTTAAAATTAAATGCCTCACTAAGTGGAAAATACATTGATAAAAATATTGTGTAAAATTAATTTAAATTTATAAGCAATTAAAACAGTATTCAAAGAAATATATTGTTGTAATTAATAATTCTAAAACTTAATTACAAATTAATTTTTTTTTTAAAATATGAATTAAATTTAAAGGGAAAAAATATAATTATTTTAAATTATAGAAATTTTATTTAACTATATCACTCATTCAGTAAGGCTCGTCCATTTTAAGTAACAAATATATTCATATTTTTTTATAATTTTAAGAATGTCAAAATTAATTTTAAAAGTGATGTACAAATTCTTCATTATATAATATTAAGTATTAAACACAAAAGATAAAAATATTTAAAATATTTATTATTTTACAATAATATT
>PYAF01004908.1:912377-949231 GCA_007407185.1 Glycine tomentella
GAGATGTTTTACAATTTTTTTATATAATATTAAGTACAAAAGGTAAAATATTTCAAAAATTCTATATTATTGTTCAATAATATTTTTAAAAGATGGAAATGAATTTATATAATATAATTCAATAACGTCAATATATATTAAAATATTAATAAATAAACAAAAAAGTAATTTTTTTGTAAATAAATTGTTGTAATGAAGAATTTTAAAAAATTATGTATAAAAAAATAATAAAAAATCTAATGTTCAAATTAAATTCAAAGAATATTTTTTATAAATATTTTAAAATATCAAAGTTCATTTAATTATATTGTTTACTTATTTCATTGGATGTTAAGAAGCTCTGAACAGTCGACACTAGACAAAAAAAAAGTGAGAGAGCATAGAAGTGCTTCCAACTAGATTTCTGTCTTCCTTCATAACCATAACCATTATTTCAGCTTCATCTTCAAATCCCGTAACTGCATTGCATTATTCCAACTTGAGGAACTGAAGACCATTAACTTGTCCCCAGCTGAAATTCACAATCTTTCTATCTATAGCATAGATGTAATAATGTGTCAAATAAAAAACATAGATGGATAAAGATATATACTATTGGCATACCCAAAAGTTGAATAAGATAAGATAATTAATCATATTTATTGAAAGAAAGGTGCAAGTCAAAATGTAACCGTAACTAACCAAGGAAAAAAAAAACATTAGATGCCATCCATGCATGGCTTGGAAGACAATAAATCAAAGTCACGTGCAACTGAAATTGAACCCAAAAACTGAAATATGATTTCCACATTTGTCGGAAGCCATCTAAAAGGACACCTCATAATGATGTCCACTCAATTTCCCCTCCCCCCCTTTTCTCTCCGAGTCTTCTGAGGAAACGTCACCATTTTCCGATCCTATTCCCCTGTTCATACATGCATGCATGTCTAACTCCTCCTTTCACCTTTTGCTGTTGATTTCCCTTCCATTTTATTTTATAGCTTCTGCTGTGCGGGGTCCTTCAATCTCACTTGGGGGAACCTCCGTCATGGAGCCTTAATTACATTTTTCAAGTTCACAATATTGAATGAAAATATTGCTTAGAATCAAAACCTGAACATACATACTATATTTACCAACCGGGAATCCTTCCTGCTGGACGTTTTGTTTTTTTTATTCTAGACACTTAGAAGAATGAATTGTTTTCCGTGTTTTTCAAAGACCAAGAGAACCAACAGCAAGAGGGAGCAACAAGGCCTTATACCACAGGAAAACGTTGTCACTAGGACACCACCAGGTATTTAATTTAATTTTTCAATAAAGAAATTTAATTGGTTCATGATCCCATTGGAAAGCCAAAAACCCTAATTGTGTTTAAAAAAAAATAATGACATTCATTGAATCAAAATATATAAAAGATGAATATAAATTCTTGTTTGTTTGTAATATATTGTTAGCACTTAGCAATTTAATTTTTCACTTATCTCCATCTCCATAAGACTTGAGAATTAAACATTGGGGGTGACATGCAGATGTAAAGAAACAAAAGGCAGATGATCCAAACCAAGTTGACACCTCAAATATTCAAGCACAAAATTTCACATTCCGTGAGCTTGCAATTGCAACAAAGAATTTCCGCCAAGAATGTTTGTTGGGAGAAGGGAGCTTTGGCAGAGTTTATAAGGGAACAATTCCTAAAACCGGGCAGGTCATAACATAAGGCCTTCAATTTTCAGTTCATAAAAAAACAAAAAAATCAATATATATATATATATATATATATATATATATATATATTCTCACGTTTGCATGCATGTGTGTTTTGTTCCCCCTCTTCAGGTGGTAGCAGTGAAGCAACTCGACCGAAATGGGGTCCAAGGTAGCAAGGAATTTCTGGTTGAAGTTTTGATGTTAAGTTTCTTGAACCATGAAAATCTGGTCAAACTCACTGGTTATTGTGCTGATGGAGATCAACGTCTTTTGGTCTATGAGTTCATGCCAGGGGGCTGTTTAGAAGACCGTCTTCTTGGTATAATCCTCCTTCAATTTTTGACATTTATTTGACATTATTATTATTGTGCATTATATAAGAATAAAACTAAAACAAAGCTTGAGTTTGCTTTTAAAACAGAGAGGAAAACAGATGAACCTGCATTAGATTGGTACAACAGAATGAAAATAGCATCAAATGCGGCGAAAGGACTATGGTACTTGCACGACATGGCCAACCCTTCAGTTATATACCGGGACTTGAAATCCGCCAACATCTTGCTGGATAATGATAACAATGCAAAACTATCTGATTATGGACTGGCCAAACTTGCTGGTAAAGATAAGATGAACATTGCACCAACAAGAGTTATGGGCACCTATGGTTACAGTGCTCCCGAGTACGTAAGAACGGGTAACCTCACCTTGAAATCAGATGTGTACAGTTTTGGAGTTGTCTTGCTAGAGCTCATAACTGGACGCCGTGCCATTGACACCACAAGATCGCACGATGAACAAAATCTAGTTTCATGGGTATGGACATTGTTCATTTTCTCCTATTCCTATGTTGGACAGAATTCACATAATTCTCATCAAATCATAAATACGACTTGATAAATAGGAGGTGGAAACACATTATTTTGTGTTTCTACACGAATTCCACCTAATAATTGTATAGAATGTGTTAGAATTTTAAAAAGGACAGAACTTATATGCAGTTCTTAGTTTTTAGTGTTGTTCTTTGATCAGAATTAAAATTTCACCTCAATAATATATATAATAAAGGTTTGCACATAAATTACCGACGTGAAACTCTGTTTCTAATTGAGGAACAACACTAAGCACATAAGGTACTTATCTAAGTTTTTTCCTTTTAAAACATGAGTTGTGATCATTTAATGAGAACTATGTGATTTCTCTAGTATGATATGTATGCATAAAAATGTTTAAGGTTGTTATAGTTCCAAGTCCAACAGCTTAATTTGATCCCCAAATATCTATTTTGGGTAATTTTATACATTTTCCCTTATCATGATTGAGCAGGCACAACCCATATTCAGGGACCCAAAAAGATATCCAGACATGGCAGATCCAAGTCTGAAAAATAATTTCCCAGAAAAGGATCTGAACCAAGTTGTTGCAATTGCAGCCATGTGCTTACAGGAGGAAGCAGCAGCGCGTCCTTTGATGAGTGATGTTGTAACTGCTCTCAGTTTTCTTTCCACCTCTCCTCCAGAGGTTGTTCCTGAAGCACAGAGTGCTGCTCCTGAAAATGAAGCTGGATCTGGTAAGGACAGCGATAGCTCCTCCTCCAATGAAGAAGAGGAGAATGTAACTGCTCAAAATCAGGATAGTGCCAAATACCAAGAGAGCGAAGACGCCTCAGAGAATGAGTATGATTATTATGGGAATGAAAACGGACAAAAGTACAGTCCACAAGACATCAAACAGACCAAGGAGTTCTCCTCCAAATCAAGCCGCAAGAGCAGCACCAGATCAAAGAACGGAACCGCTTCTTCTAGCTACAGAAGCAGCTCCACTTCAGATTCAGAGAATGAAAGCAACAAAAGCAGTAGGAAAAGCAGCAGAAAGAACGGCAGCAAGAAGTCTTCCTTAAGCCAGAAGAGCAGTAAGAAATCTTCTTTGAGCCAAAAGAGCAGCAGCAAGAAATCTTCTGGAGTCTTAAGCCACAAGAAAAGCAAGGATGAAAGCCATTCGCCTAATTCAAGACGCAGTAGCAGTGGGGGTGATCTTTTCGATCTTCGCGGAAGCAGGCCATCAGAAGGGAATGTTTCAATTGGCCTAATCAGCAGTGAGAACTCAGACAGTGACAGCAGCATAAGGTCAGAGGAAAGGAGCAGCATGCATTTAGATCATACCAGCAGCAGATCGGAGGAGGGAATTGTTTATTACCGATAGAGATATGTCAATGTCTGGTGGCAACAACAATAACTTGATTGGCGATGATGAATATTAAAGGAGGCATTTGGCATCGCATGATGTTTTGTATACTTATGACGTTGATTGTCTATACATCAGTATGTATGGTCGAGCGAAACAAGTTAAGATAACCGTATATGGTATCCTCTAAATTAAAACTTGAAACTCGAGCATCTATATACATACACATATATACTTTTGTTTTTAGTAGGCTTCAGCTATATTTCTGTATCTACCTTTAGTTCAAGAACAACGAGAGACGATTACCGTGAATTTCCATAGAGGATTGTTGACATTATTGGAAACAGTGATCCTCGTTTGTATTATGTAAGAATTCTGATGTTATTCCTTTTGTCACAAATTATACATAGATATTTATGTGGGAATCAAATCTTGTGTCCTATCACGGATATATCCCTATTGATTCATTGAATCCACTATAAATTTGTTTAGTAGCACCACCCATCGGAGAAGAATGTTGGATCACGGGCTCAAATATAACGCCATTTTTTATAAGGTTCACATACATGACTATACATGAGTAGGCGACGTTATCAATCAGCAAATTCTAGCTATTTGAATTTACAGCTAGCTGATTTGAAATCCCTTCAAAAATATCATAACACGTCGAAAATCAAAGTTCTTCAATAGATTGAAAAAAGGACCTCTGTCATACATTCTTATTTGTTAAAAACTGATATCAGAATCAGAGACACACTGACATAAATAACATACAGAGAAGACCTTCCTAAAAAGAATTAATTGTTGCTTGGTTAATTTATATTGCCTTCATTATATTGATAGAGAACAGGGAAGTAAAAATCAGGAAAGGAAGGCTATTAAGATTTACGAACTGAGAGAACTTGGACTGTAATTCTTGGTCACTATCCACTTTACTTACATATGAAGGAGACATTAAAAACCACAGCTAAGGAAGAGAAACAAAAATTTGACACGTAAGGTGCTATAGCCTGTAACTATATATATGTTATTATGTTATGGTGGTGGGATGTGTGTGTTTGTTTGGAAACCAGATGAATCCAACGCCAATAATCTTTCAAAAGAAAGTTACAATATTGTTGCTTTGAAATTTTTGTATTGGAACGCGCAAGTTCTCCATTCAACGCTAATCCAATTACACCCCCTCCATATCCATGGATGAGGAGTAACGGTAGATTTTTGTTGTGAAGTTGGCGCTGTTGACTACGTTGTCGTCATTGCACTCAAATGTTACTTTAAGATTTCGTCGCGATCTAGCACTGCGGCTCTTATCTTTCTTAAGGCACGGCTTCAGCTTAGGGATCTGCTCAGAGTGGCTGAAACTACCACTACGGCTTCGCGCCTTTACTTTTCCCGAGTGACGTGAAGTGTAGTCGCTAGAATAATAAACACGTTTTTCTCTGACAGAAGATTGAGCCCAGTAGGTACCTCCTTTGCCGCGTTTGTGTCCCTCTCTGGGAAATTTCACGCATGACGTTGACGCGGAAAATGAGGATTGTTTTTGGAAGCATCGAATTTTTTTGGAGTTAGAGATTTGACCTAGTCTGTGAGGATCAATAGAAGATTGATTAGGAAGAAAGTGAAGGGTGTGGTTTGTGTTAGCAGTGACAATATTTGTAGACTTGATCTTATGACGGATAGTGTGACAAGGTACGATGTAGAAAACGTTGCCGGGTGTGAGAATGGATTCTGGGCTGACCACAATCCAAGGAAATTGGAAGAAGTCGGGTCGTGTAACCCAGTGCCTAGGATTTTTGTTCATGACTTCAGATGCCATGATTGGGTTAGCGTGTAGCTCTACAAAGCCACCAGGGTGTACTAGTTTCAGGAATTGGCTTTCTCTCTTAGTCCCAGTTGGCATACTCTTGTTGGACTTGGACAACAATCCCATTAGAAAATGTTGTCTCGTGTTTATTAATTCATAAAATTGGAGGTTGGGGAGGAAGCTGTGGTGAGACACGACTAGTATTTAAGGAGCAGATGAGATGAGACAATGTGTAAAATAATATGATTTGGCGGAAATAGTAATGTTGCTGACTTAATTGGCTTCGTTAGCGAGCATGGAAGTGTTCGTTCTAAGATGATGACATCACGTTCTTGTTCATCTCCTACGGTCAATGCCAATCAAAAACATCAGAATCTCATTTATGTCGACTTTCTGCACCCAAACCACGTCTCAACGAATGCGTGTTTGGGTATTTCACTTCAACACGTTTCCATATCCTCAATGCTATAATTAGGATGATAAAATGCTTAATTGTACGAGACAAAATGTTGAAAGAAAAGGGTTGAACCACCTGCATGAGATCAACATACATGAGAGTAGAAACAATAACACGATAACGAGGGTTAACATAGAAGGAGTTAGTGTGAAAGAGATTATAGTCTCGTGGTCAACTAAGATTTTAATTTTTGTTGAGAAAAATGTCTATATTTAGTGTCTTCCTGTATATTGAATAAGTTTGTTTTCTAAGGAAAATATATTACATTAACACTTGTTGAGGTTTTATTAAATTTATCCTAATATTTTTTATTTTCTAATCTTATACTAAATATTTAATTATTTAAAACATTACATTGTCATTATATATATTACAAAAGAGGTCGATGTAAACGTTGAAAAAATAAAAATTATATGCAATTTTAAGAAATTTCAAGTGGTATTATTATAATTTATTTAAAAAATATATGTAGAAAAAACTCAGGGTAGAGACATATTTCTTAAGAATAACATGTATTTTTTATGCAACTCTCATGGTGTATAATTTTATACTGTATAACATTTTTAACTATTTATGGCTTTCAAATATAAAAAGTTTATATATATATATATATGATTTTTTTTTATTGATTTTACTTTTTTATTGTTTATTGTTCTAATCAAGGAAGAGTCTTAGAGAAATTGGTCTGAAAATCAACTATGTCCGGTCCATTCAAGATGTAGCTCTTGTTTTTTTCTTATTTATGAGATTAATACTTGACCAAGGAGACAAAATTTACAAAATCATAAGAGATAATTAATCATTAAATATGATATATGATCTACTATCTTTTGTAATTTTCATAAAATTTCAAGCAGCAAAAGAGAATGCGATCAAAAGAGTTTATTATTAACATTTCTCATTGCCTCTATCGTTAATATGTTTCTATGTGATCGTGTTATTTTTCTTTTGAGTCAACTGCCAAGTTGTATATAAATTGAACACAATACTGGATAATTGTCTGACCAATCAAGTTGATCCAAATTCAAGTGGGTACAAAATCTCCAGCCTCAAAAAGCTTAAGAGGCAATTGAAACTAAAATATAACCTACCTTTTTTGTTTCATCTATATCACCAACCTTTAATCAAGAGGGTACAACCCTTCATCTAATAGATAAGCTCGCTCAATTGTGATAACGGCTTAGCTCTATGCTTGGTGTGTTTGGTATAATTAATAAATTAAATGAAACCAATTTCTTTTCACTAGCTAGATTGTTGCTTTTAAACAAAAAAAAAAGCTACATTGTTGCTCTCTATTGGGATTTGGGAAGGGTGTTTTAAAAATATATTTTGAAAAAAATAAAGAAGATAACAAAAAGTTGTTTTAATTTTGTGCTTAAAAAGTTCGCCTAAAAAGTTGTTAATTATATATTGTACTAAATAGGGATATAAAAGTTGAGTTGAGCCAAGCTCTTAAAATAAATTTATTTATATTAAATCAAACTCAAGTTTAATTAGATATTAGTATGTTTTGTTAAGTTATTTTAATATTTTTTTAAGCTACTCACTTTGCCTATAAGCTAGTAAAATAATAATCAATTAACCTGTAAGAGTTTTCAGTTTTACCGCTCCTATCTTATAAGTATTTTATAAGCTTTCATTTAACTTATTAGTTGATTTTACCAAACACACCAAGCATAGAGCTAAGCCGTTGTCACAATTGAGCTTATCTGTCATTACATATATGGACAAATCTAGCTATAATGTTTTTAAACGTATTACAACTAGTATTGCATGAATTAAATTATGAGTCAACATGTATGGATAAACTATAAATTATAAAATCCTGAAATGTATCTATCCTCTTATTTGTAAGAATAAGATAAGATTGCATCTTGATGTGAAATGTATCTATCCTCTTATTGGTAGAAATAAGATAAGACTGCATCTTGATGTAAAGGGCAAGGATATAATCCCATCTTTTAATAAATTTTGCTTTATCTAAAAAAAGGAAAACTTCACATAAAAGACGAGGTGGGCATCACTCAATCACCATTTCTTCGGCGTTTTCGAGGTTAATCTTATTGGCTTCATTCATTGGCAATGAAAGAGTTTTTGATGTAAATGCATATGAGCATATCAAATATAAATGTATCGGCAGATGGGTGGAAATACACACCAGGATAATCAAACAGATTATCCAATTCAATCCTATTATACGTATTTATTCAGTTCCGTTCCATTCATTATTGAATATCCAAATTTACATTATTGTGGAACCTGGCAGATGCCATAATAAAATTAAAAACGGGGAAAAATAAGAGAGAAGCTGTGGATTTAAATTGCTATTGCTACAAGCCTATAACACGCTTTGATATTAAAGATATGGATGATTGCTAGAATAATTTTGTTTCTTTTGCCGCCACATGAATCATTTTGTTGGTCCAGCAGAACAACTTTTGTAGGAGGATTCCAGATCTGTGACCGAGAGAGAGCCATAAGGGAAATTTTTGTATGTACGCCACACTCCTAATTTTGTACCGTCGTAATAGTTATATGCTGAAAATAATTTATTAGATGTAATGTATATCTTCATCTTCTAATTTCAATTTACACTACATTTTCAAGTTTCATCACACACTCGTATGTAACAACCAGCGCATTATCCTTTATGTCATCGACGCACCGATTTTGAGGATTTGGAGCTCGGGGTGGATGTTGTTGATGAGCTCTCATCCTTCTTTTGCCTCTGCAGAAACAAAATAAACTATTGTCAAATTGGGCTTGCATGTGCACATTAAGTTGTAAACAAAGGGAGCTATAAGATTGACTTGGTGGTAAAGATAAGGAAAGAAGGGGAGAGATCATGCCTTCGAATTCCTGGCTGATAAAAATTAACAACTAACATTTGTTGATAAAAAAATTTTATAAAAAAACTCTAGTTATGATTGAATTTAGGAGTAACTAAGTAATAATAGCATATATATGTACCATCCGTGCTTCTGTATCCCTGCAGACCTTGTCCAATTCCTCAAAAAGAACCTCAATGGTTGGACGACCTTTGCTTGATTTGGCAACACACAACACTGCAATCTGAAGGATGGCTTCGAAGTCTGCCTTATCAACTTTTCCATTTAGTCGCGGGTCTTCAAAATCCGACAGTGGACGCTTTCCCATGCTCACATCTCTTGCCTACAAAAGCCATATTCAAATTATCTCACTTTGGGTTGAATGGCATGTAAATATAATGCATACATTATTTGTTGTCGCTTCTCTGTCTGCCCTGCAAGTACAAGTACCTTCCTAGTGAGTTGATCTCTGGCATCAAGATCCAACTCTATGACTTTCTGTCCTGACAGAATTTGTAGAGCAACAATACCAAAACTGTATACATCGCTAGCGCAGGTTAGCTTGGCATTACTCATGTACTCTGGATCCATGTAGCCTATTGTTCCTCTAACATCAGTAAAAACCTTGCTCTCTTTAATCCCCATCACTTTTGCCAGTCCAAAATCTGACAGTTTCGCTTGGTATTTCTCATTCAAAAGAATGTTCGTAAGCTAAAAATTAAAATCAGTTAGAAGCATTACCATAAGGCTAAATGAAAACATTATACATATATTTGCATGTTGTTTTCAAGTGCATAATATACTACAACAGATCCAAATTTTCATAGCATGTATCATGTATGTACGTACCTTTATATCTCTATGGACAACACAGCCTTCTATATGATGGTGGAGGTACTTGAGTGCATATGAACAATCTCTCAAAATTCTTACTCTGGTTTCCCATGTCAAGTGGCTATCTCTTCCTGAACAAAATCACACACGCATATATAAAACCTTCCAAGGGAATAAAAGAAGGACAAGACTTGGATGAATTACTGATTTTGGTATTGTTCTCTAATCAGAATTAAAGTTTCATCTTAATAATTTGCATAATAAAGGTTTCATTAAATGTCAAGGTGAATTACTGATATGCAGCTCTAATTTTAATTAGGGAACAATACCAAAAAGTTAAAAACATTTATGAAACTGCATAAAAAAGAATCATGAAGGCTAAAGTCAAATCTATATCTAAATAGAGGTAACTAAAAGTCATTATATACATTAGACATGTTAAATGATTAATGAAGAGTGGAGGTTAGGAAAGAGAACATTACTTAAGAGATGTTGAGCAAGATTCCCGTTTGCACAGAACTCATAGACTAAATATCTGTCATCCCCTTCTATGCAACATCCAAAGAGGCAAACCAAGTTAGGATGGCGAAGCCTCGAAAGACCTTCAACTTCTCGAGTGAAAGACTCAGAGGTGTTACTCTTTGTTAAATGCTTGATGGCCACGAGTTGACCACTTGGGAGAACACCTCTATACACCTGCCCTGCACTCCCACGTCCAAGGCATACCTTTTCACCGCCATAATTCATGGCATTCTCAATTTCCCTTTTGCAGAACCAGTACAATCCAGACCACGCAGCGATCTCTTTCAAGTTTGCCTGTCTACGAAGCTTCTTCTTCTTGGACAAACATTTTACCATCATAACCACAAGCACCATTGCAAGGATAACTACCGGCACACTCAACAAGGATTTCCACAATGATCCTGAGGACCCTAAAATTAGCATTTTTTTTTTTTGTCAGTTTCATTTGGCTCAATTCTAAAGCAAAAATGTTTAGAACTTGAAAAAAATAAAAAATAAAAATGGTGGAGATGGAGATGAATACTCTTGTCTGATCCAGAAGCTGAAGGTTGCAAGCAGCGTAAGACTTTGTCAACGACAGGATCGTTTGGTTTCCCAGCTGCAACAGCAACAATAGCTGCTACCCCACATATGGCTACCTCAGTGTGGTTGTTGTCGTTGGTCACTTGATTATATAGACTATCTCTTAAGCTCAATATTGCACCGGTGCAATTTGCACAAGATTCACCAAATGGTTGGTCGAAGTGGGAGCACTTGTCTAATGCATCTTGGTACTGTTGCAATTTCATAACATCCTGCAAAACGAAGTTGGAGCATTTGGAACTGCCAAGGTACAAGCTTTGAAAGCCGCATGAATTAAGGGACATTCCTTGCTGCGGGTGAAATGTCTGGGCACAACACTGCGACTGATCTTGGGAAATGAACAGTAGTCCTTCTGAGTTCAGGGTTTGCGATGCCAACGCATTCGACAAAACCGTCAGAGCATTTCGACAGCATAAGGTTGTCGGGAACCCATCGTCACCCCACTTGTCTAAAACCTCATTCACATCGCCGCACTCACTAAATGCCACATATTGGGACGTATTGAACTTCAGCACACATGTACCTGCACCACAGAATCAGTAAGTTGGTACAAACTACTCAAACTCTATTATATTGTATTGCCTAATCTAATTTTGAGTTTTCTCAATGTTTTTGGTATGGACTATCACCAACTTTATGGATGATTAATCTGTGTTAAAAAACCTGATGGATTATCTTCAATAGGATTCTCCCTTTCTGATCAGTATTTATCATTCCCAAGACTCTAATCTAAGATTTACCAACTTTAATTAGCTTTTGGTTGTATTTCTAGATAATATATTTATGAACATATTCTGTGTCACACTTCTTTTACCATAATTGATTGGAAACTACAAAATTACATAACAGACTTGCTAGATAAGATAAGTGAGATTTAGTTTAATAAATAATAATAAAGAGTACAATGATATATGTATAACATAAGATGTGCAACTTATTAAAGGATAAAATTAAACGCTAATATACTAGAAAAGAGTAGGCATTGCATGAATGAAGAGGGAAGGGAAATGGATTTGACCTTGTGGAGGATCATTGGGTGCAGGCGATACGAGTGGGGAAAACTCTGCAAGTATTGCTAGAAATAAAAATGCAAACAAAAGGTACCAAGGTAAATAGGTTTTTATTTCCATGTCCAAACCGAAGGTCTATTACCCGACACAGAAGTTAAATTAGCACATTGTGAAGTTGCTTAACGTTGATGGCAGAGCAACCAAAATTTTTCCGTGAGATGAGTGGAATAGAGCAGATATAGTGTCATTTTTCTTCGTGAACACCGTTAGTGTGTGGATATTCCCGCTTACAGACTGCCCTCAGATTACAGCTTGTGTTTTATGGCCTTGCTATAATCACCAGATCTTATATAAGTTATAACATTTCACATTTTTTAATGATATTCTTTTGGTGCCCCTTGGCCGACTATCCATGGCTTAGATTGAATAATAGTTCTATTACACTGTTAAGTATTCAAAATGCATTTGAGTTTTCATCTTACTTATAAAAAATTTTGTCACCTTTTTTATGTATTTTAGGGAAAGCACATCCTTAGCTGTACAATAACATCGCAATTACCACAACAATACTGCTGTATTCATTATCACAAGCAGCTTAGTATTTCTGCCTTATCCATTTATCCTATAGTGTTTTAGCATGACTTTGTTTATTATGATGCAGGTACTTCAGTTTTTCTTTAAAAAAAAACAGTATATACTTTTTCTAACATACTTAAGAGAATAAATAAACAAAATGCATCGTCAATTATAGTCCAACAAGTTATCAATGAACGAAAATTACAAAAGGAAAAAAAGGATTTATCCATCAATAATTGTTAAATATGTTGCACTCTATGAACTAAGATTGATTAGCTTTTTGTTTTAACCTTGTTTCCGTTTAATTTACACATATATGATAAATCTAGTAATACACTTTTTAAAACACTTATTTTAATTAACAAGTTCTTTATTACCAATAGTTAAAATTTGTTGAAAATTATAAAATTATAATTAGAGATTATAAAATATGAAGTGGGACACACAAAAATTTATAATTTTTAATAAATTTCAGTGAAGTAAAAATAATATGTTAAATATATTGAAAAACACAGAAATATAATGCATTTAAAAGAATGTATTAAAGATTGTTTTATTAGCATTTATCTTACAATTTCGTTTTTGTTTTGTAAGTAACTATGTTTTGTATTTTATCATCTCAATTCTTTCTTTTGATATAAGAGAAATCAGATTTTTGTTTCTATCTTATTATTTTATTTGTCACCGTGTCATTGATATTTGTTTGATCATCATTTTTGGTTGGGACGTAAGTATCCTTCCAAATTTTAACATTTTTGTCTATTCTCAATTATTCATATTTCTGTCTATTAAATAAGTTTAAATGGAAAAAAGGAAAAACTCAAAGTAAATGTGTTCAAGTATAATTCCTTTTTTCAGTAAAAAAAAGTATAATTCCTTTTTCTCTCTCTATATATCTTAGACCGAAATTCCTTACCGCCAAAATTCTGAAATTTACTAAGGTGAGTGCCTTGTTTTATCAGTAATATTTTATTGAAGAGATATACTTATAAATAGAAAATCCCTAGTTTTATCAGTACAATAATAGTATTTTATTGAAGAGATATAATCATAAAATGAAAGACAAGAAAGAAGGTTTAAATTCTGATGATTTTCATTTTTGTTTTGTACTAGTATTGTAAAGTGGGCCTTGACAGAAGGTACTGGACTTGGAAATATAGAGTCCATTTAGAAGGATATTGGAAGCAAGTTGAAGCGTCGACGTGTCTGTTGTGGTTGCAGTGACGGGTCTGTTTGCAGTCCACACGAACACCATCATCATTATGTTCTTATCTCACTTATGCGACGGCGACTCTTGTTTCTTTTTCTTCCTCTTTTACATTTCCTTATTCTATTTCTCATTGTACCTGCAACTGGCCTCTTCTACGTTGCAAGGCATGTTTCCCACTTTGCTCATTCTAAACCGTATCTCTGCTCTTAATTACTATTGTTATCATATTAGCATATTATATATAATCTAAATTTTGGAACTTGACTAATGAAAACAAGTGGGTATGCAATATCCTAGGACAATTATATTTTCCTTTTATGTTAGATTTTTTAACATACCATTCTAAATGATATGCTGTTGATCTTGCTGAGTTGTTTTTGACAGTATCAGGTTACATTTGGAGGTGAGCACATACATATACATATATTATTAGATTATATGTATATATGGCAACGTGGGGTGGACACTCAATGTTGTTATCCAATGGGGAAGGCACAGGCACTCCCAATGTATGTATAAAAGCAGGCCTTACGGTTAGAGGCGATATAAGGTTTCACAGAACAGCAGGGTTTCAATATGGTCCTAGTGTGGTAGTGCTCAAAGTTTTTTCCACCGCCAAAAGGCCAACATGCTTGCGCTTGTTAAGACCTTATTGCAGTTTGAGGGGGCAACACAACCAAGGGAAAGGATATTCTTCTCCCACTTCTACACAAAAACCACGGGTAAGTAACTGCTGCTTAGTTTATCCTACTTCATTGTTCATGCAATCATGCTTACCCCTTGTGTGAAAATGCAAATTTTTTCCTAAGATGACACCTTTATATCCAATGTCCATCTTCTGAGTTTACTTTACACCTTGTTTGTATAGCAACAGATGTTGAAATTCGCGGCAGATCGAATTCTTGTTTTTCTCAAAGATTGGAGTAATTTACGCATCACGGCAGTAGCTGCCATATTGGTATCCATTTTAATGATCATTCCACCAGCTGATGCTGTTGACGCTCTCAAAACTTGTGCTTGCTTGTTGAAGGATTGCAGGTATGCCATCTTTCTTTACCTTGTCCTTGTTCTGCCATGACAACATATTATGGCCTCCAATTTCATACTATTTTGTCCATGCAGGATAGAACTAGCTAAGTGTCTTTCAAACCCATCTTGTGCGGCCAATATCGCTTGTCTTCAAACTTGCAACAATAGACCTGATGAAACCGAATGCCAGGTTAGTCTTATGCTGTACACCAATTTCATGCCTGCACCGTTATTCATGTCTCCAAACCCTGTTTATGAAGTTTCTTTTTCTTCTTAACTTTTTCAGATTAAGTGTGGGGACCTGTTTGAAAATAGTGTGGTTGATGAATTCAATGAGTGTGCAGTCTCACGGAAGAAATGTGTACCTAAGAAGTCTGACGTGGGAGAATTTCCTGCTCCAAATCCTGATGTCCTTGTTAATAGCTTTAACATTGCTGATTTCAGTGGCAAGTGGTTCATCACTAGTGGCTTAAATCCTACCTTCGATACCTTTGACTGCCAATTACATGAATTTCACACAGAATCCAACAAGCTTGTGGGTAATTTGTCATGGAGAATACGGACTCCAGATGCTGGATTTATTACTAGGTCCGCTGAGCAGAGATTTGTACAAGATCCTTCCTATCCTGGGATCCTTTACAATCATGACAACGAGTACCTTCACTATCAAGATGACTGGTAATTTCTTACTCGTAAGCTCTCTTTTCAATTGCAACTACATTGACGTGAGGGTTGTGCTAGAGCCAAAATAAAACTAGCTTCCTACTTGTAAAGTTGTAGTGTAATTAAGGCACAGACCAAATAGAGTTTCTTAATTAAGTTAGGAGAGTTAGAAAAGGGTATTTTGATCATTATCAGGAGATAAAAAAATTCAGCAAACTTGAATAAAAATTTATTGGTATGAAGCTCAACTTAAGAAATTCACACACATGGTAGGATTCATCACAAATCACTATACTGATTCTAGATCCAATCATTGTTAATGGTTTAATTGTGTACTGGAAAACATCCTCTGATTCAATCAATGAATGACAACACCAATGTTAAGGTCCAATTGATTCCAATTTAATCAGACCACAAATTCGTTAGTCTAGCCTCTAAACAAAATTCTGAAATAAATTTCAAAACCTAATCTGATTTAGTTCAGGCACAATCATGCTTGTAAACAGATTTGTAAAAGAAGGGGAAGTTTGAATCCAAATCATTAGCTTTCTATAACAATCACCAATGGAGAAACTAAAAATGCATAAAACGCAAACAAGGAGGGAAAACCTTGAATCTGAAAGGTCACAACTACACAAATGATCCAAGTCTATTTTCCCACTATGTTTTTCCTCTTTTATAACTAATTCTTTCCTAATCCCAAGATTACCCTTATCCCAACTATTAGCCCATGGAGTTAAGCTTTTCAAGGATATCTCATTTAGCTAATTTGGGCTTAAATTAAATGATATACACTCAAAGACAAAAGGTATGTCATGCATGCACGCCCAATACCTCTGGTCTAACTCTATAGCTGAATTTTAACACTGAAATGCCCGAATCGGTCCTTTTTACAAAGTTTGTAGATCTCTTTATTAACTTTACTAGCACATAAAGAACATCATAATCAGAGGTCTATAGCTTAAGTTATGATCAAAATGCTGTCAAAATTATTCACTGCCTAATTTGGCCCAATAATTCAAATTAGTGGTAGGACTAATAAATCAAGACCAAAACCTCATAAGCAAGGTAATTAAATGTTACTTTCCAAGATCAGAAAAAGAATACAACATGTTCCTTTTACGTGTGCCTACATTAAATCATTTCACATTTGCGATATATTTGGATTCAAGTCTTCTGTTAACATTAGAAGACTTGCAAACAATGATACATTATTATATATATGTAGGTATATTTTGTCATCCAAGATTGAGAATAAGCCAGATGACTACGTATTTGTATACTACCGAGGCAGAAATGATGCATGGGATGGTTATGGAGGTGCTGTTATATACACAAGAAGTGCAGTTTTGCCTGAATCTATAGTTCCTGAACTTGAAAAAGCAGCTAAGAGTGTGGGAAGAGACTTCAGCACGTTCATCAGAACAGATAACACATGCGGGCCAGAGCCTTCCCTCGTGGAAAGGCTGGAGAAAAAGGTAGAGGAAGGAGAAGAGACCATTGTAAGGGAAGTTGAACAGTTAGAAGAAAAGGTGGAGAAGGTGGGGGAAACGGAGGCCACCTTGTTTCAGAAATTGGCAGCAGGGTTCAAAGTATTCCAAGAAGACGAGGAGAATTTCTTAAGAGGGTTATCAAAAGAAGAAATGGAGATTCTTGATGGGCTCAAAATGGAAGCCGGTGAAGTAGAAAAGCTCTTTGGACGTGCCTTGCCGATAAGGAAACTAAGATAAGTCTGAGAACCATGTCCAAGATAACTTGGCATCATAATCTTTTTGATCATCTTAAATTTATCTTTGCTTTTATTCATTGACTATATATATTGCATGGCTTTAGATATCTTTCCTCCTTAATCACTGCTTTTATGTTGACATGCTAATGATTATTCAAATATTTTGTAACTGCATTTATCAATTGTTGTATATATATTCAGAGTATTGTATTTGCATAGGTTTAGATGCTTGTGCTCTTTTTCAGTTGAAAATATTTGGATTGGGAATTCCGACATGAGGAATGCTGTATACTACCAGTGTTCTCCTTCAACTACTAACACATAACCACCAATCATATTAATCATTGAAATAAAGCATTCACTAATTTTTATCGGTATGGTGTTTTATAAAAAAAAGAAGAGTTATTCATACAACAATTCAATAATTTATACCAACATTTTACCTTTATCTTTTCTCTCGGCACATCATTTATTACATCTCATATTTTCACTCAATTGTAAAATTTGTTCATTTTTCTGGAAGAAGTAAAATATTGTTGACAGTACATATGAATTTATAGAAATGCATGGGTTGTTCAACTCCGTAACACATGGACCACAAAGCAAGAGTCAATCCAAAGCAATTGTCATGGGCCTAAACTCCAAATTATCCAAGTTAGAGTCAGTCAGTGTCAAACACTGGATAGGAATTAGGATGGTGGAGTGGAGCTTTATCAAAAGAAAGGGATAATATCAATATGGTAGAGGCCCTCAAACTTCCATTGTCCCTGAAGCCACGTCATCTCTTATTTGTATAAATATAAAAAAAAAATGGAAAGTTGGATAGTATTTGCACATTTAAAAATACTTTTAGAATTGAATAATCAATACGGTTATAAAAATAAAAAGTAACTATTTTAAGTTAATATGCAATAACTAATCTTTTATTCGAAATGAAAGACAACATTTTTCAATCAGATGCCATTTTTTAAATCAAAAAGAGAAAAAAGAGAGCAGAACAATTTCAACCAGAAAGAAACGTGAGAGGTGAACTTAAGTGCCTGTCGGTGTTTAAGATATAATGGATTTTCCTTTTCGGATGATTAGATATTTAATGCATTTTAAACGGTGGGACAAATCTTTCGTTGAAATTAATGAATTTGGTGTTGCAAGTTTGGTAGTATGTGAATGTGACAATGCCATAATTTCACTGCCCGATGAAATACGCATGCATAGAGGGAGAGATGGTCACGTGGGGCAGATTGGTGGAATGATACGAGTTTTATTTTTAACTTGTGGATGAAAAAATAATGAGATAAGAGAGGGGGACATAAGTTGTATTATGGAAGGAAACAAGCAGATTTTGGCGTGTCATGTCATGTGGAGGAAATGCGCGTTTCGTGTTGACTAATGGATCTCTCTCCCTTACTATTCTGCTATATCTTCATGGTGAAATACTAGTTAGCGAATTTTTACTATTAATCACAATATTTACCTTTATTTCATCATTATTATTTTAAAAAGTATACTTTGAAAATAACATTAATAAATAATAAATAATTAAGAACAAAAGAAAGTGTGAGATGAAAAATGTTTGACAATGGCTAATTAGCTATATCCACACGAACCCAGTTGCAGCCACAACTTTTGTGTTGGCGATGGTGTATTGGTTAGTATGGATGTATCGGTATTATGGGCGGTTGGTTTAACATTAAGCAAAATTGATTTTTAATTTATCAAATGTAATTAACACACGCGTTTAAATTAATTGAAAATTTTAAAACGTAGTATATTTTTTTATATTAAAAGGCATAAAAAAATATTAATCTGAATTACGTGTTTACATTAAAATGCATATTTTTGTTTATTAAAAGGTGTAGAAAGTAGTTCTATGTTGAAAATAAATAGGGATTAAGTCAAACATGGGATGACAAGCCACCAGGATCGAGGTTATTTTGGCGTTTCCCGTCCACAGTCCACATCTTGCTTTGTACTCTACTTCAAATCTCTTTCCGTTACAGATCGATGTTTGACAATAATCTTCAAATCCTATCCTATATTTTTTTTTATTTCTCTTTATTATTGTATAAAAAATACAAATAGAATTTCTCATATCAACCGGTTAAATTTTTCGAGAATTAAAAATAATTGAAACAAATATTAAAATAAATATTATACTCTGTTGTAAATCGTGGAATGGGGAGTAAATAACCGTTAGTCCGTTCCCAACCCATTACTGCGTCGGTTTGACTATGGTTTCTTTCTACAAACCTTGTCTCACGACATCCGTTTTCTTGGCTGACTTGTACACTAGTATATGCTATTGACGATTGGGCAATTTTCCTTTTCTTTATAATTATTATAGACTCTAAACCAAAAGCGCATCGATAAATGAGTCAAAACTCGAAAAATTATAGTATATAAACATGAGCAAGCTTAATTTTAAATTTATCCATCTTTCTTTCATTTTTTTTTCTTCTTGATCTGTATTCTCCATTATTTATTACAGTTTTCACCCTTTATTTTCCTGTTTTTTTTATACCTCCTGTCCTGGGACTTTATTTTTAAAGAAAAATGATTTAAAATGTAATTAAAAATATTTAGGGATATGCAGAGAAGGAAATCTGATCTGATTTGAAAGTTATTTTTTAATTTAATAATAAGAAAAGGAACATGGGCATTGGCATGGGTAAATAAAACAAAAGCGTGAGATCCGGCATGGTGAAAAGAAATATAAGATCCAATCCAATAGAAGAAATAAAAAAAAAGGAGGGGTTGTTTGTTGCAATTGCATAGAAAAAGTTTGCCGACTTTCTTAGCGAGTTTAGCGCAGAGACAGAAAGAGAGGGGTGGGGGGCCTAAGGCTAAGGGCATTCCTATTATCGCTTTATAAAGGCAAAGAGAGTCAACAGTGACAGTTTGGCATTAAAATTCTAAGCCTTTTCAGAATTGGGGTCATACTCGCCAACAGTAACACCCACCTACTTGTCAGCAACAATCACTCGTTTACTAAATTCCCCAAATCTACCCTTACCCATCCAGATCACAACCCGAATAGTCCCTATCCCCTCTATTCCCTTCCTTAATTTCCCACATTCCTCATTCAATTGGTTCCTTTCAACCACCACCCCAACACCAAAACACTACCCTTCATTTCATTTTATTTTTCTCTATAGTGAAGGGAACAACCTCGATGCCTTGTAAGGCCAGAGAGCAGGCCCCGTTTTTGTGTTTCTGTTTCCTGACAAGTTATTAATTAATTCCTATAGAATAGATAGCCTTTTTCATAACAATTAAAAAGGTTTTTTAAGTTTTAGCCCCTCTTCCCTTTGCCCTTTTCACTTTTCAGATCCTTTTGCTCTAAATTCTGAGCAGAGAATTTATATCCCTGTCTGAGGTTAATCTTTTTATTATTATCGGGAAGCCCCTCCCTCCCTCCCTGCCTACGGATCGTGTCTTTTCTTGCCCCTCATTACATTCCTTTAAAGTTCAAACCACTCCTCCAACCCCACCCCTTTTCTTGTAGGACACAACAACAAGAGCAAGAAGAAGAACCAGCTTTTGTTTGTGTTTGTGGATCTATTTCAGCTGCCAATTATGGATGTAAGCCTCCTTCTCACTCTCCCTTCCCTTTTTCGTTTTTTAGATCATTAATCATTACAAGCCTTCTTAAATTAATTAATTAATTAATTACCTGTTATGAATATTTCATTTCATTTAATTTCAGAGGAGCGGTCAAATACCAGCGTTTGGGAATTGGGATTACGCAAACGAGTTGCCAATCACTCAGTACTTCGAGAGTGCGAGACAAGCTGGTTTATTTCGTTACAGTTCCTCCTCCGGCGAAAGTGACCCTTACGTGCGTACAGACCGCGACCTTTATGCCGTTGATTTTAAGAAACCCATTTGCAACATGCCACCTTCTACTCTGAAAAAGGTCTAGCTCCTTAACTTAATTATTATTTTCTTCCTACTCTTTTTCTAATTCTTACCATCCAATCCTTAATTGAAACTAGTGCTATTATTGCATTATACAATAATAATCAAGTAAAAGTTGGCATTTTGTTTCTCTGCAATATTTGTCTTGTGGTACGGTGACCTGTGGTGGTTGAGACAGGAGGTGCAAACTGAAAGCGCATGTCTGATTTAATTCTTACGTTTCCGTTTTACGTTTTATTATTCCTGGGCAACGAAAACACAAGGGTAAATTAAAATTTGTCAATTTATGAGTTCAGGCGACGAGGAACAGGGAAAGGAGGTGCTCGCATGTTGTGGTTAAGGAAAAGGAGAATGTGAAGATGAATATGAGAAAGCAGGGGAAAGTGTGCGACGTGACGGAACAGGCAAGGAAGCCAGTGGCAGCGATGCATCTACACGACGCCGTTTCGCGACTTCCCAAACCTCTTGATGAAGATCTCTATAAGATCCCACCAGAGCTACTTCGCACAACTAAGAGGGTTCGCTTCCTCACCTAACAATAACATAACACTTTCCATTTCTTTTTAGTGGTTTCTGTCATTTAATCTCACATTTGACTTTGTCGCATGTGTTGCAGAAGAAAATGCTGGGTTTCATTTCCAAGTGTCTGGTTCCTGCCGCTTGCGTCTCATGAGCCTAAGTCTCCAAGGAGTTTTCTGGAAGAGAAATTAAGGACTGCCCATGTGTTTTTCTGAGTAGCTATGTTGTGCTGGTTTTTGCTGCACCCCAATGCTAATTTCACTCTCTTTTATAAAAATAAAATAAAATTATACTAGTAGTATTCTTCTCATATTAAGAATGAATATAGTATTTTTTTTTATATATAATTTAATTGCTTTCGTCTCGGTTCATTTATTATTTTGATTTTAGTCGGTGCTTGCATTTATTATTATCTTAGTCACGGCATTCTTCTGACGGTGAAGTTCCTCGTAATAACTCCTCGTGTTTGCTTTTATTTACTACAACGCTTGTTTGGGTCCGCGTCTATTTACCTCATACGCGCGTAAAATACGTGGAATATTAATATGCGCTATAAGTGGCTTCCTGAATAGTAACAAATTAAGTGGGGCAAGTAAAAAGCGTTGTCATACTCGGACTTGAAAAAATTCAAGTCTTGGACAGGTTAAGCTGTGCGACCAAACTATAGCTATGTATTTTTCACTTCTACTATCGAGAGCCCTAACCATGCATTTTTTAATTTTTAGTGCCCTAGGAAACATGGTTCCAACACAATTCTGACAGAGTGACAGCTCCCATATAGGCTTTTTTCATGGGTTTTCAAATCGCCCTATAATTTTGTTATCTATGAAACCACATTTAGGCCCGAGGTGATTGTTAAGCCTATATAAGGTTTGGCAGGCTAGTAACTAGGAAGCTATCGAAAGCCAGAAACTATACGTAACTTGCGAGTTGGAAAAAACAAAATAATTGTATATGGTGTGATAGTGGAAAAATATCATCTCCAGCTAGAGAGGTCAACAGGAGAGAGAAAGATTCATCGGTTTTTGAACTGGAGAGGAGCCCAACCCCTGTTAGGTGATGTTTGTACAATTAATCTTAAATAAAATATTTATGTTTGGATTTTTTATTTTAAAAGTTAACACAATAAAATTTAGTATAAAATTTCTGATGTAATACCGAAGTTATCTATCATTGTTTTATCTCAAGATTTACTTTAAATTTAAAGTTTAATTTCTTAATGTAAATTTAAACAAATATTTACTTCAAAATTGTCTGATATTTTAACATGATTGTAAATAATTTAACATGAAGTTAAATACACATGAAATTGGTCAAGATCATGGCTATTGTGATGATTTCAAATGTATTATTTTAATCACTAGACATTCAAATAAGTAGAGACAGAGTACATGGACATTTCATTTATAGGTTGGTCCATTTAACTCACAGTACACGTACACATGGGACAAAATCAGATGTTACCAAACCACAAAAAATATGGTTTTTCTAGATAATAAAAAAAACACAGAGCTGTATTTGGATTTTTATTCTTTAAAAAGTCTATTTTGATTTTTATGAGCTGAATTTGTTTAGTTTTTCCTTTTCCTAATAAGAAGAGAAGGAACAGAACAAAACTCAGATGTCTTGTCTGAATGAAAAATGACTTTTCTTTCTTCACTTCTACCAATACACAATTATGAATAAATTACACAAAACAGAGTCATAATTTTATCAAATGTACTTGTGGATAGGATTTAGCTTTTGCGCACTGAAAGCAATATTTGGTTACAATTTATTCAGGATATTATATTATGCTTAATGCAGTAGAAAATGCTATGTTTTGTTTCAAAGTGTCTGGAACCTGTTGCTTGCGTTTCTATATGCCTATATGATGGAATTTAGTCTCCAGATATCATCATTTCAAGTAACTTTCTGAGAGGGAAAGGAAAGGACTGCCCATGTGTTTATTATTTATTAATGTAAGACTTATTTTAATGGCTTTTAGTCTATCTCCGTCAAGCATTTATTCGTATTGAATGATTATTTATTGGTAGAGTATTATTATGTTTATGTGGTGAGCCTATACGTCTGTGTCTGATCTAATGTCATACTAATTCATAGTCAAGACATTGTCTGACAGTGAAATTAATAATAACATATTTTATTTAGTTTATGTCTTAAAAATATTAGCGATTTATTGAGAAATTTCAGTAAGTTAAGTTATATTAGTAATATTTTCAATAAAAAATTATTTTGTATTCTTTAATCGATATCGTTAAAGTACTGATTAATTTTTATCTAAAGCATGCTTAAAACTTCTTTAAAAAAATGCTTAAAGTAGTATCCTTCAAATAGCATAAGCAGAAGATTCATCTAATTTAGACTATGCTTTACACATAATTTATTACATTTTAGTAATATATACACTTTATATGTATATTTTTAACAAAAAATTACTCTCAATTGGGCTGATAGTAAAAAATTGGCATTGCCCAACGAGTCAGTCCAATCGGAATTCCCACTACTAACTAGTTCAATCCCTATCGCCAATATTCAGTCTTCCAATAGTTTGCACCTGCACTATACTCGCATCTTCAAAGTTCAAATATAATGAACACTAATAGCGAATTCAAATTAAAACTATTAATTTATTATAAATTATAACGTGCAGCAAAGTAAAAATATATGTATACAATTTTTTTCACAAAAAGTTATATAATAAAGAAAGATATAAGAAAAGAGGCGCAAAATTTATGATATATAATTAATGTAATAGGGAGAAATAGAAAGAAAAATATAGTATAGTATAATTTTTATAGAAAATAATTGCATGCATAATATACCTCATAAAAATGTTCCGTGATTATTTTTAATTTGTTTTTTTAATATTTCAAAAGAAAATTCAAATATTCATATTTTTGTTGAATATATATATATATATGATAAATCAAATTATACCAGTATAACTTAATAACTATTACATTATTCTATAACTTCAAATTGAATGATTTTTTTTTAAATTCAAAGTTGAATTGAAAGTTCTTTTCACATAAATAACATGTGTAAAATTTCGTATTAATGCAAAATCATTTACTATCTCATTCATATAGATTAAAACCGATGCACTATAAATATTTCAAAATATACTAAAATTAAATTATTTGATTACCTTTTTGTTGTTCAATTTTGATAAAATTTGACATAGATGATTTTGATAATATGAAGATATAATTCAACGGTTAGATTAATAAAAATCACATTTTATATCAAGTTATAAAAATAGTATAATAGTTTTTAAAGTTACACTAATGTAATTTAATCCTTCCTCGTATACTTATATAGAACAATTATAACATGAGCAAATCAACACTATTAAATTGATTTTGGAGTTGTACGAACCACATGTTAGCCTAAATTAGACATTGTAGAGAGGTGAGAACAGAGACAGTTGCGAGACAAAGAGAAAAATCCTGTAACCTCGACCCCTTTGTGCCAAAAAGCCCCAACTCCTATTCACCCAAACCTCAATCCAAACAACCCCGTAGTGTCCCTTCACCCATCATAACCATCTTGTAACCCCAACCCCATAACCCCTTTGTGTCATAACCACAATCCCGTAACCTCCCTTCACCTCCCTCGTAACCCTGTAATAATCGCTACCCCAATCCCACAACACACAGAATAGACAAGAAAGAGACGTGAGAGATGAGAAGGAGACCCAAAAGAGACGAGAAAGAGACAAGAGAGAGACATACTTGTTGACTATAAACAATAGAGAGATGGAAAAGAATGACTTGTTGAGTATTGACGATTTAGGGTTTCACTCAATACCTTGGAAGGAAAATAAAAAAAGAGACGCGCGGGGTAGAGAAAGGGTCACTGTTGCCCGATGAGAGAGAGAAAAAACGAGAATGATAAGTAAAGACGATTTTAGTAAATTATATTTGTATAATGTTCAACTACGACGGTTTTCTTAATAACCGTTCTTAAATTTACAAATTTAAGATAATTATTTAATAACCGTCTTTGTTATTAATGAGTTTAATTATAACATTATCACCGTATCACATTCTAAGATAGTTTCTTGTCAACCGTCCTTGTTGACGCGTCTTAATAACTAGTTTTTATAGCAGTGATGGCTGATGGTGTGCTGCATGTTAAACCGCTAAAGATATTGCTGACATTTTAAAATGTCTACAAAATTTTCTAGCATGTATAAAAATGTTAGAGATTTCTTCCACAACAAAAGTAAAAAAAAAAAAGAGTGAGAAACAAAGATTTGCTCGAGATATTGCATTCTTTGTCATCTTTACATTTGATTAGAGTGATGAAAACTCTTCCGGTAGCCAAAGTAACAAGGTGAAAATGATAAAAGGGAAGAAAACAAAAGATTGCGCTAATAAAATTTCATGAAAGACTGTAAATTTTTCAAACAAATCCTGACGTTTCATGTATTTCTTCCGTTTTTGATTATAAAACTTTTTTAATTAATTTATTTTCCTTAAAAATAGTTATTATATTAAATTTGTTAATTATTTGTATTATTATTTTAAAATTATCATTTTATTTTTTTCTCTTTTCACTTATTTATTTCTTATTAATGTTTAAAAAAAAATAATTATGTAAAAATATATAAAAAATTAATATATCTTCTTTTTTTTTTGAAAAAAGTCTTATATTAGAAACGGCAGATGAAGTATAAGTTTTCCATATCAGTTATTACATCAAATGTATCTGGGTCAAGGAATAGCGATTATAATCCACTCATCAACTAAATTATCTTAAAATATGATATTGTCCATCCAAATCAATTGCGATCCCATAATGCCAAAATTGAAGAAAGTCTCTTTCAACAATTCAACAAACTATCTACGTATATACACATTAAATTAAAACATCCCATAGGCAGTTAATAATGCAATACATGACAAAGAATGCAATAAATCTGGACAGATCGTGGTTTCTCTTAATTTTCGGTTGCAGAAGAAATTTCTAATGGTTTAACACCTGCCAGAATTTTACAATGATTTTACACCACGAGAAAAAAAACTTGAAGTAGTGTTAACAATAGCCATGCCAGTCACGCTAGTAAAGATAAAGACAAAAGCTTAATGTATTGCATGCATGTATGGAGACTATAATTTACAATTTTTTCATACAAGAAAAAAAAAACGTAAAGCAAGGAGAAGTGTAAGAACAGAAATATCAGTTAAATCTTAAAATAATCTTTTTTTCTTTTAAATGGAGCCTCTTATCAAAACATAACATTTTGTAATCAATATCGTGAGAATAAAAATTGTTCATGTTTGGTAGAAGAAAATAAAAACATTTCTTAATTATTAAAAATTCTTAACAACGTTAATTTGTAAATAAGTAAGAATAAAACTTTAAATAATAACTATAAAATTACCATATTTTCTCATACTGAGTAACGTAGACATATTATTTTAACAAAGTTAAATAATAATCAAACATATTTTATGATTTTTTTTTTTTATGAAAACCCATTAAAAATAATTAATTAAAAATGAAATATTTGTGATACCAAACTCCTGTTTAAGAATGTCTTGCCACCTATAATAATGTTATCCAATTAAGCCGGATTATCTCTAGCAAAATAGCATAAAAATATCCTGTTTATAGGTTATATTTAATTGGTTATACCTCGTTTAAAAATAACTATTATTTTCTCCCTCTTCTAAAGAAGGAAGAAGAGATGAATCCTTCCAAAAGGTTTCGATCACATGACAAGCCTTGCTGTGTTGCTCCACACTTTGAAATATTCTTGCATGAGCTTGTAATACATTACACTCCACAGAAACCTCATCCTCCGCACGCCATAAGTCTGCTTTGTGTCTGGCATTCAGTTACATTGGCTTAACTTAAAAGGTGCTTAAGTTCAGAACCTGATGCTGATATGATACACAGAGAACAGAAGTAAAATGTAAATCAGTAAATGTGTTAATACATAAAATAAAATTTCTTCCTTTTTGTAATTTTTTTTCCCTCTATAGTTATTGGAGACCTGAATTTGAAAGTGACATGCTTCAGCTCGTTTCTCAAAGAAGATGCATATTGCAAAACTTTATGTAGGAACAAATTAAGACATATAGGAAGAAAGCAATTACCTCATATAAAGTGCTAGACACAATTGGTTTAGTTAGGAGAAATAAGGGGAGAAACCCGTGTTGGAGAAGGGGAGCACGTGCAAAGGGTTCAGTGGCATTGGAGAGTCAAGAGACTTGCACGTGCCCTGCTTCTCCAACAAGGAGCTTCTCAACCAGTAGTAAGTACCTTGAGCTGCTTCATGAGAACGGTAATGAAAGTTCAAGTTGAACTAGACCAAGGGAAAAGGCTCATATTTATAGATGCAACTTTAGAGAGAGAAAATTAGATTTATCTAACTAAGGACATTGGCAGGAACAATGAATAAAATTCAGGACTTCCTCTGCAGAAAATTAAATAAATAAATAAAACTCTGCCATACCATACCATCATGCCAGTACGCAAAGGTAGCTATATTGAAGGAAACCCAACTAGAGTGTTGTCTGCTTTAATTTCGTAAAAAAAAAAAAAAAACAAAAGTAAACTGCAAAATTCTCCTCCTAAAATTCATCACAGACAAATTATTATTTTTATTTCATATAATATAAAAACTCAACCTTATTTCCAACGTCCTAACTATAAAATATAAATGAAGCTCACAATAGTTTTCACTTTGCACCCTTAAGGAGTACCTGTGTAACAAAGCCAACAAGTCCTTTATTCATTTGATGTTCACTGCAGCAAGGAGACAAGCTTTTCCTTGTACTAAATCAAATTCCAGCCTTTGGATCAAGAATTCTGGGCCCCACATGCATTCTTGGTTCATGAAGAGAATAGGATGGTGCAAGTGCAAGCCAAGGAGGGGGAGAAGAATAATGTATGAGTGCACGTAGGCTTTGCGTGTTGAGTGCAAGTTTTTGATTTTGGCATGTGCATGTGTGATGTGTGTGCTTGTGTTGTGGGAGTTTTAGAGAAAATTGGGAGGCTCCCTAGGTAGATATCATTCCCTATTTGTCATAGGTCCTTACCTTTTCCCCCAAAGTTTTTGGTGTAACAGAGGGTAGACTACAAGAATTTCAAAGGCAGCATTAATACCCGGGACCAGAAAAAAGTAAACAATGAGTTGTGAAGTACACAAAACGTCCACACCAGGGCAAACTTGGTACTCAGCAAGCACAACCACGGTTTACTCTAAAAACGATATAGAACATGTTTGAAAATTCATTACAAAATTACATTTGATGCAAAGTAATTTTGCCAACGATCATGACTTATTTTTATGTTTATTTTATTTTTATCCGTGAGATTTTTATTTGAACATGCACCACAACATTTTACACTGCAAACCAAACATGTACATATTTACATAATTATACTAGTATAGAGTATATACATTTGCATTTCGCTTGTTAGGGGTTAATATTAATCAAATTCAAAGCTCATTATTCTTTGTAATGCACTTATGACTCGCCCTTAATGCATACTTATTTATTTATGACCAAACTCTGCTCAGAGCAGATTGCAAAGTCTAGTCCACAGCATGCAGGAATCTGTGCCGTGAGACATTGGGGTAAATATTAGTGAGGAGTTTCAAGTTTCAACATAGTTCACGTTGCGGCCATCATTTCGATTTGGTGAAACGTCCACTGCCGTATAAGTTGAAATGTGCGCAAAGGTTAAAAAACAAAGTGCAATGGTGTTTGCCTTGCCTGTCACAGTGGATACCTAATTTTTCGTAAGGGCTTACGTCTGATGCATTAAAAGAGTTGGATGAGGTCAATGTAAGGAAAGAGTATTTCTTTGGTGTCATTTAAAAGATGGCTTAGGAACTGTTATCACTTTCATATTGCCATGCTCTCTATCTTGTGGAAGAAGAGCATAGATTCTTGAGTTGATGAGATCATTGTCAAATCTAAGGACTTCAATATTGGCGTGTGCATCTTACATTTGGTATGCAATAAAAGCTTTATTTGCTCATACACTCTTATTATTCAAACACATGTCATGTGAGACTCAACCATGCTCGCAAACGGCTAAATTTCTACGGCACTTGATGTGTTTTTGACTATGCTTCAGGAAAAGGAACAGCAACCCAACAAAAAAGTGCTTCCTTCCTTGACCATTAAACTTGAGAACTGAAAAATCTTTCAACTTATTTGCCCCAAACCCGAACCTAGTCACATGTGAATAAAGACTTATTATTATTGCCAGTATGGAGCCAATACCATGACCTCATTATACGGACCAACCCTTGGATTAATGAAACCAATTAATATCATTAATATCAGAGTAAGAAAGTTGCCCCTTACTCGCCAACATCCATGGAGAGTAGAGACCACAAGACGGGGAACATGGGACTGGAATCAAGGCACCCTATGTACGTGACTTGCGTAGGGTATACCAGTACAAAAGTTTAAGGTAGTATAAGAAATCAACTTAGACTTTAATTGATGAACTTAACCGAGCAATTTGTTTTTTCATATGGGTCCTATTTATACAGAGTTAACATAGTCAAACACTATTTATGTGACAGTAATCAATAGAGCGCGAAAAGACTTGCTTGGGTTTTATGCAGTTAAAGAATGACTGTTGATGTAATTAAAAATATTCATTTAAACTTCATTCGATTTGTACAAACGAAAAGCACTGGTACTTTGGGTTTGATTGCAATTTGCACCACCAGGTGCAGTAAATCCAAATTCTCGGCTTTTAGAATCTTTGTTAGACATTGAAAAAGCTTTTTACTTTTTATTCTACTTTTGGCCAATATAGGGACAAATAAAACACCAAAATTTCAAAAATTTTAAGCAGAGATAGCACGTCACAACTCACGAGAGGATAACCAACATGATTGTATACACATGCACAAGGAAGAAGACATCGTGTATTTACTAACTGAGCTTGATCCAGTAAATGATTGCAGGTAATCTTCATCAAGACAAAAGCATGACAAATGACAATTCTAGAAAGAGTAAAGTAGTTTTGTAACCAGATAAATTTGAAACAGTATTTTTTTAAATACATATTTGTATAAAAATGGCAAAGTTATTATCCCTAATTACAATCATACACGAATCAAGGCTGCCAAAGGTAAATACCAATTAAGATAGACCACTGCATTAGATGGATTAAAACCTCTATGTTGAAGATGTGATTCCTGCCTTTCTCATAAGTTCAAGAAATCACTGTCTATTTCTTGGCATAAGTTATCAACATGGGGTTTTGTGGGGTTATCTTGAAACCTTGCAGCGTCTGCATAGCCACTGTGGATTGCATTTCATCTCCATATTCCACAAAGGCAATCCCTGGCTTTGTTTCAACCATTCTAACTTCCTTAAATCCAGGATATTGAAGAAAGAGCATTTGCAGCATCATGGGAGTTGAGTCATTGGGAAGATTCTGAATAAAGAGAATATTATTTGGTGGTGCAGGAGCCTCAGGTACCATAGATTTTGCACCACCTGGATAAGGTATCTGGGAGAGTTCCAGTATTAGAAAGGGCATTGTAACAAATATAGAAGAAGCTAAGCAAACACGGTGACCAGAAAGAATATAACACAAGGTTGTTCATGCTTCTATTTATTTGAATTACTTGATTTAAAACAGATGGTGTGTCATCTCATCATATTATCTACAGATGATAACAATCTCTCTCCCTGGCTCACATTCTACTACAAAAACATTTTCTCCTTTTCCTTTCAAAGGCATCTATCAGAAAATCTAATTTTTTGAAGTCAAACCAACAAACTAGAAGCAACTTTCATGTTAGAGACAAATTAAAGGTGCTAAATTAAAAAGAGAACTGCAATCATATTAGTAGGTCTTTAACATGACCATTGATGGTTCCCCCCCCCCCCCCCTTTTCTCAAAAAAAAAAAGGCTACAGAGGCAGAAGAAACTTACTGCAGGTGCTGCACCATAAGCACCAGCATAAGCTGGATTCAGGCCCATTCCAGCTAAATTAGTATCATGTTGGTCCTTCCGCTTTTTGGCTGCAACAAAACATAACAAGGTTACTTCCATGCAAAGTTGTTTATTGATTATGTAATGTGTGTACTAAAACATGTACACTTCCATGGTTCATACAACACAGCTTTTCAGTGAAAGAGTTGCATCCACCTAGTTGCTAAACAGTATAGGATGAGCCTATCCCTTGAGGACATAATAATAATAAGAAGAAGAAGAAGAAGAAGAATAAAAGGTGCCAAAAGGCTCCTCACTATACAAAGATATGGAGAGATCATTGTATGCAACCTTACTCTTACATAAACAAAGAGGCTGTTTGGGGAGGACAGAAACATAATAAATATTACAAAATGAAAAAAGGCCACACTTCCATGTAAAGCAATTGTTTATTAATTATGTAACACATTTAATAAAACAGGTAAATTTATATGATCCATAAAATAACTACACATGCCTTAGGAGCCTAAAGGCAGGCTGGAGTCAGAGATGACGTTTATTAGAACTTTTCCTTCTTCAATATTATCAGTTACAAAACAACGAAATCCATTTGAACCATAAAAGCAATGTGACAGTTGCATGAAAAAGAATAATCTATTTTCAAGGGGAGACAAAAGCCCAACAAAACAGAATAATCCTTTGATTTTCAAGGTTAGACAGTAGCATGAAATATATTGGCCCTTATTGTCATTGTCAGAGCATTCAGAGATTCGGGCCCCCACTAAGGAAGAGATGAACTTTAATTTAGTTTGTTTTTTTACCCATATAGCCTATGGGTTTAAAACATTATGGTGAACATCCTTAAATAAAAAGAATAAAGAGCTTAAGAGTGTTATACCTTTGTCATCATGCCTCTTTCGTTTTTCCCTAGGAACGAAAGTACCATCTGCTTTTGCTATTATATCAGATTTGGTCTTTGCATACTGTATTCTCTGGATAAATGGAAATATCAAACTCAGTTTCTCGAAAAGAACAAGTTCTATAGCATGACACAAATTGAGAGAAAAATGTAGTATATTGAAGCAGCAGCAGCAGAAAGTAAGGAGACAAAGTAAAATAAACAAGCAAGTTGTGATCAAAGCTTGGTCAATAGAATTATAATGACAATTTTCCTTTGGGACTTATTGAGGATGAGATGAGGTGTATCATCGAGGCCCCATAAACTATAACATGGTTAATTTGGGACAAAATGGTAAACCACTGAGGAGTCTATGTTAAATTAACCATAATTGTATTTGTAGTCAATGGATCCTTGACATTGAGGATAAATATATGGACAAGTTGTACTCAGTCCTTGGTATCAGTTTTTCCTAGAGTTCTAGGCTATTTCTACATAAAACTGTAGACAACAATTTACGTTGAAAAGCGAAATAGAAGATAAAAAGGAGCAATATGATATGATACCATGGGCTTATCATAGAAGGGGAAACCTTGCATTTGCCTTAGGGCGTTGGAAGCAGAAGAGGCATCTTCAAAGACCACCCAAGCTTGACCTTTGTGCTTTAGGGTTTTGAAAGCTAACACCTCAAGTATCTTCCCGAACTGAGTGAAAACAGCGTTCAAAGACTTCTTCAACTCTGCATCCAACAACATACGACAACTCAGAAAACGTACAATCCATTGGAAATTGAAGTCGCGGAAACACGAAACAAATAGCTTACCATCAATCTTAATCTTCTCGTTGAGGTTGTTGATGTAGATGGTGTTGTTTTGAGGGATTTCAGGGGTCGCATTCACTTCAGACATTGTGAGGTCTCAAAAGTGTAAAGTTTTGCTCCACGACCACGACGAGGGTAAAGAAAACCCTAAGCTACGGCGGGGGAAGCTGCACCTGATTATCAAAACCGTTGGGCTTTGGTCCTTGCTGGTGGACCTAACAATCTCTACCCACAAATTACATTTGGTTGGCCCAATAAGTGTTAATAAATCAAGAACCAGAAAAAATATTTAAAAAATGTTAAATACAACCCTCTATTGGTAAATGTGTCCTCTTTTAGATTTTTGGTATTTTTAAAACATACTTTTTTTTTGGAAACTGATTTTTAAAACATATTGATATCAAGTTTATTTTTTTTATACATATAATATAGCGAGTTTAACTTTATCTACTACGAATAATTAAATTAATTATTAAAAACATAGATGTTATGTAATTTATAGAATATTTTATATATCAGAGAAATTAATACACGTTATTTTTCCTAAAATAATTGAAATAACAGAAAAAAAATAATTTAAAAAGATGTAACACTGAAAAATATAATAAGTATAAAATTCAAATGCAATTTTATTAAAATTAACATTTTCATTAGAAATAAAATATTAAAATAAACATCAAAAAATTAATTTAGTGACCCAATTATTTTATTTAGTTAATATTTAAAAATAATAATTTTTAAAAAATATTTTAAAAAGGAAAATTCTAATAATATAATAATAAATAGAATTTGATATATATATATATATATATATAAACAATAATTTATCTCTTCACTTATATCTTTTCTTATTATTTTAAATAAACTAACAAATAAAAAAATTATTGTGTAAAATTGTTAATAAGTTGATAAGAACCATTAGATTAAATTAAAATTAATGGATGAGATTTGGTGTCAAAGTTGACTTTGATATCTTGGTGTCAATTTATCCTATCCCAAATATGTAATATAATTATATTACGTATCATTTATTTGCTCTTGGTGGTATTACATTCCATCTCACTCTATCTTTTAGATATCCAAAAGACTTGGTAAGGTATGAAATTGAACTGTATATTAGTCCTCCGTCGTTGCTTGCGGGATCAAGTGAAGGGAGACTAGGAGCCTGTTCTGATTAGGATACCAAAATTCCATTGCATACATATGCTTATCGTCCTTTGACTTTGACCTTCTCGGTATCTTCTAAGCAGAGTTTATTTTACAAAGTTATCCTTCATTCTTCCATGATACGTTTGAATTGTTCCTGCAGCCAATAACCACGCTTCTCTTGGTAAAAAAAGCTTTGCACCATTTTCTGGTTAGACTGGAGAAATTCCTAAGGGGCAAATCTAGAACTAGAAGAGAGATTTTCATTTGTTATTTCGATCTCCCGATGCAGCCTGGTAGTTGAGATGTTGCGTGTGATTGGTACTTAATTCCCTTAATTGGTGAAAATGCCATTCGTGGTTGTGCCAAAAAGACAAATCCATAACATAACAATGATATTGAGAGTTGACAAGTGAAATATGAAATGGGTATGTTTCAGTTCAGGCTTTATACTTTGGCACCAAAAGTTATATAGTACGTGATTTGGGAAAATATGCAAGAACCAAGAACCACACAATTCAAGGAAGGGCATTATATCTTCCATTTTTTCAATTGTCCATTTGGCTTTAATTTAAACAATATTCACAATTCAAGGAAGGGCATTATAATTTAATCTAAACAATATTCAGAAAAATGAAAGAAATATCCTCATAAATCATGTTTTCACCTTTTGGCTTTAATTTGTTTTTTTTGGATCTGAGGCAGATTCAACATTATTGTCCATTTGTCCCTCATCCTTGCTCGATCCTATCTCATCTGACCAATCATTAATACTCTTTCAGTTATTAATTTTGTAACAATTAAGATTACCTTTTGCAGGAGCTTGTCGAGGTGGCCTTAACTTGTCTGCGTTTGCCTTTAAAAAAAGGTGAATCAAACACTGGGAATATTGATCGTGTTTGATTGGTCAACGAGGAATTTAAGTTCAAGGTTCCATTGATAGCCCAAAAAGCACAGTCCTATACAATCTAGTTGGAGCGAAGGAATTAGGAAGGTTCTCCTAAATTTGGGCCTTGTAGAGATAGAAGATAGATGCGTATGGACCACTGGATATATTATGACTAGGTCTTGTGTAGTCAAAAAAAATGTATGGGCAGGTTCAGCTCACACCACCATTGACTCGATATTTGACTAGGTCCTAAGTTTTCAATTGCGCCACGCCGCCATCACACTCTCCTAAGTCCTAAATGGCTAAATCCATCACACCTTTCCCAATTGCCACCTCTTTGGTCTTTCCATTATTTGACGTGGGCCCTTTCCTTAAAACAGGTTCTATGAATTTTACCATGTGGCACCAAACCAAATAATTTCATACGTTCACGCGTCTAATATTGTTCCTGGCTTAATCATGCACCGAAATTGCCTCGTCTTTTCTCCTTACATACTCATATTCCAGTCCCTCCTATATAATGGATGAGATCCCTACCTCTTCTTCCATCAAACTTGGACTGTGGAGAGCTTGTGTTTTTCTGATCCCTTACATAAATTCGTATCAAAGAAAGAAACAACAAGCTTTCCACTCTCACTCCTATCTTAATTAATTTAATAACCAATGGCCCGTTCTATCGCTAACGCCAAGACTTTTTCCGCTCTAGTCCTAGACGGATTCTCCAACACTCTCACCAGGTACGTACCCACCCTTATTGTTTCCTACTCGATCTTTTAATCGTCGTTGTTATGATTGTTAATTAATGATATGATTAATAATATATGATTTTTGAACAGACGTGGGTACGCACAAAGCGCAACAAGGGGAGGAGTGGCCTCCATAACACCCAAATCAGGGGAAGATAAAGGTGTCTCATCATACAAGGTTTCGTGGGTGCCAGATCCCGTCACCGGTTACTACAAACCGGAAAACATCAAGGAGGTTGATGTTGCCGATTTGCGTGCTACCCTTCTCCGCAAAAAATTCAACAACTAATTTCAACAATTTTAATTTTAAATTTTTTTTTACCAAACCTTGGGTGATTGATTCATTATGGAAGTAATATTGATACTCATATGCTCTGCCCACCTTCTTTATACGATTCCTATAGTTTTACAAGTCAGCAGAATAAGTATTAGCAGCCAATAAGAATTGTAATTTCTTTTAATCTTATTGATTACTTCGGGTTTTTTTTTTTTCTTTTCAATTGGCTTCAATGTGATTGGATGTGATTCTAGCTTGCACAAGCACAACAATACATATTTAATCATGTAATTCATGTGAAATGGTATAAATAATACAATATTTTACATTTGTTTATATTTTATTGTGATGTCGTATTATTTTTATTATCATTCATAACATGAAGAATTCAACACTTTTAAAAATTTCTTAAATGAATCCTACAATTTTACTCTAAAAAATATTTTGCATAACAATTAAGTAAAAGGAAAAACTATTAGATAGTATTAAATCATCACTTATCAATGATCCTAACAAATATCTGAATGACATGAATTTAAGTTTTTTAATTTTAAAAAATAATAATACGTAATTACTTGAAGTACAAGAGAGAATTAA
>PYAF01004908.1:949331-965478 GCA_007407185.1 Glycine tomentella
TTTGCATAACAATTAAGTAAAAGGAAAAACTATTAGATAGTATTAAATCATCACTTATCAATGATCCTAACAAATATCTGAATGACATGAATTTAAGTTTTTTAATTTTAAAAAATAATAATACGTAATTACTTGAAGTACAAGAGAGAATTAAACAAATAAAAAGGAAAAGCTGCTTTAATAAGCAACTCAATTATTTTTTAATAGTTTATGAGTTATACCAGTTAATATATATATATATATATATATATATATATATATATATATATTGCTCTTTCATAAACCATAAGAGCATCTCTCTGTCATAGTTGCTCTAAATTTAGTAAGTCATTAACAAAAAAAATTATCTTAAAAAAAATAAATCACGGTAATATCCTCTGAAGTTCACTAATTACATATACATTCTCTGATTTTTCAGACATTTCTCTCCTCTAATCATGTTAACTTCTGTTAAATTTTTAAAAGTAAATTAAATGTATATCCTCATCTTTTTATAAAAAAAAACACAATGCTATAAAAAAAAACTTCAGCCATTTGGTTACTCCCTAATCCACTAGATCTGTTTGGATGTAAATTGTTTTAAAAATACTTATAAAAGAAAAAAATGAAATAAATTTTTCTATAAATTAAAATAAATGTTTAACTAGTTAATTTATAAATATCATCTCATCTTTTAGAAAATTGAATTCATAAATTTTAAAAATTAATTATTAAAGATGTTATTTTGCTTATACAAAAATTCATTTTATTTATTTATTTTTATTTTCTTTTTCATTTTATTTTTTTCTTATTTTCTTTTTCTATAAAATGTTTTTAAAAAATTTACCCGAACAAATTTGTTTCTCATACTTCTCTTCTCTCATTGTACCAAGAACAAATCTCTGAAGGACCCTCCCAAAACAATGCAACCGCAGATTCAAACCCATATCTCTTCCAGATCAAAAGCCACCAGTCTTCCTTGACCTCACCCCACCCCTTGTCTCTCTAGGCTAAGGAAGTTGTCTCCAACTCCGACGAGGACGCATCAACAATAACGACTACGCCATCAAGCGCTAGATCGATGATGACTTCGACGCCTTCACAACTTCTAAGGTTTTGGGAGTTGGGCCGCAGCGGAGGGAGCGCATTGGCTCACTAAGGCCCACGATGAATTCTAGTCGCGCATGCGGGCCGCGATGTCGACGGCGTGGTCTAAGGATGAGGTGTTGTTTTGCGGCGGAAGACGGCATTCTTGTTGTTTCAAGTGTCGGGTGTGCAGAGTCGATGTCGAGAGGGCGTTGTTCATGGGTCTTGCGACGACGACGACGGGTGTGGGTTCAAGAGGAAGAATAGTAGCTAAGTTGGTGTGGTCGAAGGCTCTTGTTTAGGATTTTATGCACTTCTTTATTTGGCTGAATTCGGGAACACGAATTGGGAGTTTGAGGGTACATGTTGCTAATTCAGATTTTGTATGTTACTGGTTGTCAATTATATTGGTTTGTTCATATTGGAAATTCATGTGTTCTTGACTATTTTGTGTAGAACACTTCTTTGATCTTTATATATAATTATTTGATGCTTATAATATTGTTAATCAGTTTTGGGATGGGGGTATTTTTGGGATAAAAAAATTCTTAAAAAACATATGCTTGTCACATGATCTAGACACAAAGGGAAAAAGGGATGTCACTTTAATGAAAACTGAAAAGTTATGGGAATTTTGTAGGTTGAAAATAGAAAAAGAAAAAGGTGCATATATAATGTCAATTTCAAGGAATGTTATTGTAATTTATTTTTAAAAAATTAAGAAAAAACGTTTGAACTAAATCTTATTAACTATTTGATTAGAAACATAACTTATGATACGGTATATCTTATTTAAAAGGGCATGATCTTACTAAGAACTTGTATAATGGATATGATAAAAACAAAAAGAATAAAACATAATTAGTATTTTAAAGTATATAGTGTACAAGATAAATGTATAATAAATATAAATGAAATTTATACTAAACTAATTTTTTTAAACATATAAATTATATTACAATTAAAACTTGTAATAATTTCTCATTTTTATCAATAAATATTAATTATTAATTTGTTAATTAATTTTGTTAGTTAGAGAGATCATGATTTTTTTTTCAAAATAAATGAGAATAAATTTCAAATTTTGTTGTCAAACATGGTTATGTCATTTAAAAGAAAACTTAAAAGTTTTAAAATGACATTATCATGTTTTGTACGAGATGTGAGTATCATAATCTTTGAGTATTATAATCTTTGGGCACCGTATTTAATTTCTGCTCATAAAAAAAAACGCAACCATAGTATTTTTTTCCCGCAAAAAACCGGTGACTATCGTTATATTGGGCCTATAGTTTGGGCTTGTTGATGGCCGGATTGGATCTGAATTTTTAAAGTACCGATATAATCCTTTTCTATTTCTATCTACGCGATGTCTCTTTCTACGCTTTCTTATTTCAGCTCTCACTTAAGGTCATAATATCCTTAAATAGTCGCAACGTCCCTTTCCCCTTAGGACTCAAATAGCCCATGGAAACCATAAAGATCAAGATCAAGATGCCCGATTCATTCTTTCCACCATTTTCAAGGATGTCAAATTAAAGGCATACTACGTTTACCCGTATATAAACAACTTCCTTCTTGACATGCAAGGTGTGGACACGTGAAATTCAATTTGACCAAATAAAATAAATTGTTGTGCTGTGCAGAACATCCGCTTGTTAGTTGCGAATTGATGACCCAGAAATTGGTGTACAATGTCATGCCTTTAGGAAACACTGTAATTAGATACCGTTATTAACATATTTTTCAAAATCACGTGGATTTGAGTAAATCAGGGAGGAAAAGTCGAAATGCTTAATACAGTATTATTTCTCTTTCAGGATGTAGATTTGTTCTGTATGATTTCTAGAACACAAATGTACAGCACTGAAGCGCTGTATGATTGCTGTTTGATCACTCTAACTTTGTAACTCCAAGAATATCAATGGTGACTGATACCTTGAAGGAAATGATCACTAAGATACACGGAATTGGGGGTGGGGTGTGTGCTCAGTGTAATTGAAGGAGAGAGCTGGAGTGAATGTGTACCTTTCACCAACGAGCAAGCCATATTTATAGATAAACTACCTGACCGTTGGCCAACTGCATCGTGCACGAGTGGTTCCTATATTTCCGGCCTCCACCTGCACGTTAGTAACTACCTGAGTGGACTAAGTCTTTAATCCTATTCGTTGAATCTCGATATCGGGCTATGATCAGTTTACATATCATTAACTGTTTGGGCCTTGACATGAGCCCAATTGTGACTCCAGAACAAGATTAATATTAAATGTTGATAAAACATTACTCAAAAGCTTATGATGTTGTTCTATATATAATAATAATTGTTCCTGCAGTCACGAAAGAATCAAATACTCATTCTTTTACCGAATAGTCTTTTACTGTGTCGATCTTTTACCGAATATTTTTTTCCTGTGTCGAAAGTCTCTATAGGTAAATGGTCATCTGTTTGTCTTCTTATTTAAAAATTCACCTTTTTTTTATACTAATGTTGTTGAGTATGGAGTCTGTGGATCTATTATATCATAATTATTTTGTGGGGTTTGAATCTTTGATTATCCTTAAGCAGATTTAATGGTGATAATTCTGACCGAATGTTGTTTACTACTCGTGCATACTAAAGGTCGTAATGTTCAACATATGTGAATATGTGACTAAAATATGTGTTTGATTTGGATGTGTTAGATGTCTTTTGACTTTATCCGATATAATAATAATAATAATAATAATAATAATAAACTTATGATTTTGGAGGGCCGTTTTTGTGTTTGCTTGTTGATTGGTGATTGTATCATCCTCCGCTGTTTGCTTGTCTATCTCAGAACGATGCGTCCCCACTCACTCTGTAATTAAGGACCATTTAAAAGAAAATTTAAAAAAGGTGGGGAAAAGATGGTATACTTAGACAGTTTCGCTTTATAGTTTATACTAGTAATGCTTTGATGATAATTATATAGTATTAATTAGATTAAGATGCTTTTAAAATCAACATTCTCTAATAACTTAGATGATAAGAAAGTTAAATTTGGAAAATTCACTGTAAACATTGTTCGAACAATTTAAAGTTTTAAACTTCACTGATGACACGCACATACAATAATACTACTATATTAAAGTTAAATGGGCCACAGGAAATAGAACAAGATTCCAAGGCATGAATAATATGAAGTGAGGTTGATACCCCGTTCGTCGTTATGATTATCTCATAGACAGTAGCCAAAAAAGTGACAGAGCGTTCCATTACTTAAGATTCCTGAATTTTCCATCTTGGGCCATCTACCAGTAACAATAATAGTTTACTTTGGAACAAGCGGTGTGGAGCCCGTGAGTGACTCCGTCACGAACATGACTAAAAATAACAGCTTTTTTTCGGACCAGTAGGTGCCGTTTTATAGTGCCCACGAAAAGGACCTTTGAAATTCCTCCCCATCTACATTTGTCTTGTTTCCATCTCAGCTTTATACTCTATTATTATCCATTCATTTTTATTATTATTTTATTAAAGTCAATTTTGCCAAAAATGTTTATCTGCTTGCTTGCTTACATTTTATTTTTATCATCTTATACTAATTACTTTTCAAATTTGAACACAAATATTGGTCTATCCACAATACGCGTAAGATGTAGCTCACTGATGAGAGTTGCTTTACCCTGATATTACCATACAAGACGCTAATGACATGTTGGAATAGCAATCACAGGTCCTTTTAGAGTTTTACTATACAATTTTAAATTGCATATATTTTTACCTAATTAAGGCTACTCGAATAGCTCCGGAATGCCAGAGAACTCTATGAGAAGAATTACCCAGCAAACAAGATTTTGGTAAGTTCAGAAGTAATGGAAACCCCGTTCATGAAAAGCATGAGTTAGTTCCAAACCCTTAAAGGCTTGTACCAATCCAATTTTTTTTGGATATAAATACCAACCCTCAGTAACTTAGCAGTTAGCACTGGTTATTTTTACTAATAACTGTTGCTTGCTATTTTTCTGTCCACATGAGCTCCTTTAAGGGTATTTTATATGCAAAAAAACTTCCATACAAGTTACTCCTTCTGAAATTGCTTTAAACTAAAAAGTTAAAAATCAATCTCTTCAACCAAAAACCAGCCATCCCTTTGGACTTCATTGAATTCTACGACTAAGCTCGCCACTCGACTCACCAACCTTTTGCAGCAAACATAGTATAATAAGCGACAATAATGGCAATGTTATTTTTATTGAAGTAATCATTATCATTGCGAATAATGAATGAAATAAAAGCTCTAGGTACAAAGAACCTTAGTATAGAAAGGCACGACCACAGTACTCAGCCTGAATCGTCCTAATTTTCTCTCACTCTTCATTTTATATGTGACGAAATCACTGTTTCTCTTCCTTGTGACGTTGCGATAGACAGTTGGAACAAGTTAACGAAACGAAACACATTCGATGGAATAAAAAGTTAGTCAGCAGTCAGAACTCAGCATGATTAAGAATCTGAATTGTTAAGCATGCATGACCTCAGTAACTTGGAATATTCTAGCATGTCGGTGAAGCTTATGGAAATATATAATGGTAGCGCCTATCACTACCATATAAAAAAAGTTCAAAATTCTACTCCTATCAATTTAGAGATGATGATGAAACTTGAAAGTTGTGACCATCTTATATCATCAATTCATTTTTTTATCGGAAAAAATTTAGGTGAGTTGAATTTAGGAGAACTCATTAGGATTAGGACAAACTTTAAAACTCAAAAAATACTTGCAAATTATCCACCAAATAAGATCCTAACATCGAATGCGAAAATTGAAATCACATTTTTGTGGGATATAAATTTCTTCCTTACCAATTAGATCACCATCTGTTGGTTTCTATCATCTATTCATAAACCTATGGCAATCGCTCCACTAATTGGTGCATAAAAAGTGTAATACAAAAGAAAGTTCGGAAAAGATAGAGCAACAAACACGGTGCCGACACTCTTCAAGGGTTGGCGAGGGTAGGAAAACAGAAGGAGCCCTACCCCACCCCACTCACTCCCACACTCACGCTATGATACCAAGTTACCAGCAACCAAGACCACATACAAATACAATACAATAGCGCCATTAACAAAATACAAACAGACACTTTGTCAGCACTCAAAGTTGGTTGGCTACGCGGCAATCAAGTGGAGAATACTTACAAATTTAGATAGCAAAAACATCAATCACGGGCAGTCAGGCAATGAGAAAATGGAGGAATATAGTACCTTTAGCAAAGAAAAGAGCTTTTTCAAAAGGGATAAAGAATCAAACAGAAATGAAATAAAGGAATAAGTAAAAAAAAAAAAAAACTCTTTGCTCATTCACCCTGATTGTAAGACACTGTACGTAATATGTGAACTTCTCTTTCCCATTTTTACAGGTGCCCGAGATGGTTTGTACAGAAGAACACAAGAAAACTATTAACAAAAAAGAGGTGATTTTCTAATCCTGGAACTAAGCAGTGTGAGTTAAGGAGGGGGATCTATTAAGCCTCTCGAGAATACCATTAGCCTTCCTTTTTGCCCTTGAAGTTCCACATTTTGCAAGCTTTGACAGTGTACCATTGGCCTTTTCTTCTTCTCTAATTTCCTTTAACTTTGTTCTATCACTAAAACAGATTGTATATAGAATAGCAACACAATTTTCCTTGCTCCTCTCAGATGTGCTCTCCCTAAGAACCCCCAATAACAAAGGAACAGCATCAAAATCACCCATTTCTTCAACGGCCTTGGGATGGCTGGAGAGCAGTGCCAATATAGCCAACAACTCATCAACTAGTATGTGGTCCATCATCTTGTTCAGAATAACCTGAACCGCCCCATCTCGAACGGTCCTCCCCTTATTCTCGTGCACAAGACAAAGGTTAAATATGGCTGAAGCAGCATCTTTCATGGCGAATGGTTGTCCCTCATCCAAAAGCTCAAGCAAATGTTTTATAGCCCCAGATTCTCCAATGATGTGCTTGTTGGAATCGATCGCGGACAATGTGAAAATAGCGGCCGCAGCATTACTCCTTGTTTGAATTGTTCCACATTTCAAGGCATCAATAAGCAGAGAAATCACCGCAGGATCCGCCGCGAATGCCTTCTTATTATCATCATGGATTGAGAGATTCAGAATCGTGGTGATCAAGTCCTCATGGAGATCAGGGTCAGTAGAAGCCACACCGGGAGACGATAACGGACTCAGCAACTGTGAAATGACATCACTGGACTCCCCAACAAGGGTTCGAATGGAAGGCATTCGCTTTGTCAAAAGGCGAAGCTCCTTGGCAGCTTCTTTCTGATCAGGAACAGACAACTGCAACTTACGAAGCAACGAATTCAAATGGTTTCTATCAGCATTGGTGATGGCTTCATCAATGTCCTTAACAGGGTTAGGTAGGTCAATTCCACGGTCCCTACACCACTGCAGAATCATGTCTCGGACCAAGTAATTAGGAGTTAGAATAGTGTGAGACAGAACCTGCTGTGTCTGAGGACATGTTCGGTGACCCTCATTCAACCACCGCTGAATAAATGGCCTATCATAAGTCTGAAGAAGCAAGCATAGAACGAAATTAGGATACTTTCTTTCTAATCTCTAAAGGAATAGGAATTAGAAAAGGTTATTAAGCGAGTGATTAGAAATAAAAGGGAATTGAAAATGAAAAATTAGGGGTAACAAAAGTAAAGCAAGAAACCTGGCCGGTGGATAAGATAACGGGATCGGTCATCAATTGGGTTGAAATGGGGCAGCGAAATTGGGGAGGAAGAGGAAAGTCGTCCGGCGACTTGAAATGTTTGAGAGACGAAAGTGTGGCGATGGCTTCGTCGGCGGCTTGAAGCGTGTAGTCGTCGGAGTCCACGATGGCCTTCACCAATTCGCGCAACTTCTCCTTCAATTCCGATGCCGACACTCCTCTGTTCAATCGTTCCCTCTTCGCCATTAGAGATTCATTCCTAATTAAAATAAATGAAATTAGGAACTTCTCTTCTCTTATCAGTCTTATGTATGTGATGTGAGTCGGAGACTCATGGAAGATAGTTATGTTAATCAAATTATAAACACTCTGCAATCTCTCTCTCTCTCTCTCTCTCTCTCTGCGTGTGTGCAGACTGCAGATACCGCGTAGCGTATGCTGATAAGTGTAATAAATATATAAATATAAAATATAATAATAATCAGGGTGTGGTGTGCGCGTCAATTGAACAACTATTGTATTGAAGTCTAAGCACAAAGGCAGGGGATGACGGGAACGTATGCACTTTTATGACAATCACAATTAATCTTTACCCAAAGATATCCTCTTTTTTAATATCTTGCCATAGTGTCTTAAATATGATATGATTTCCTTCTACGATCCTTCTTTTTTTTTTTTAAAAAAAAAACCTAACGTATTTAATGATATGTTTAGTTGAATGGAAGAAAAATATAAAAAAAAAAGAGAAAAAGTTTAAAATTTGAAAGAAAATGGTAGGAAGAAAGAATTTAAATTTATGTATTTATATAAATATTTTTTTCTTCTATTTTCTCTTTAAATAAACATAAGAATTTGATTTCTTAATTATATTTTTTTCCTCTCAATTTTTCTCCTACCAAATGAATCATAAGTGTTTAAATTCAGTCGTGCTTTAAACATTTATTGTCTCGTAGGAAATTGTGTCTATCTATTTGATATATTTTAATAGCTAATGTATGAATTATTTTGTAAAATAAATTTGTAATATCTACTTGTTTAATTAAAACTTGTGTTCAATTTCATTTTTATTTTTTTAATTCATAAAAACATGTCATATTGTTTATTTATGGTAATTGAGGTGATTATTAAAAATATATGTCTAATTAACTTTATCAATTAAATCTTAAATGAATTTTGATTTTATATGGTGATTCATTTATTAAATATTATGAAATATTGTTCTTATAATTACAGTAACGTTTTGTCTATTATCACAATTTTATAATAATTTATAATGAATATATCATATAATTTATAATGATAATAAATAAGTTACCTTAAATATTATCATTTTTAAAGTAAATATTATACAAATAGATATATTTTGATTTTGATTCAAATTTATTATATAATTATTATATTAAAAGAAAGTTTTGCCACATAGGTAATTCGATCAATATATGTTTTTTAAATCATGTTATTAGTGGGAAATACACATCTTTTCAGAGACAGATCCAGAAGTCAATCAAACGAGGCTAAAAAATTAATAATAAATATTAAATAAAATTCAAATTATAATAGACCAACAGTTTAAATGTATCATACCTTTTATTTAAGTGGTGCACATCATTCTTTCATATCATAAAATTCATCAATAATAGAATCTATATAATTTTTTTTAGTAATTATTCTTTCAATTTATCTAACTAAACAATAAACTAAAAATTTATCTTTCATCTTATTTCTAAGTCTATTTTATAATAATCTTCATAGCTTAATATGATCTCTTAATTGTGGCAGTTGAAATAGGAAGAGTTAATACCAAACAAATTAGAAATCAATCAAAGGATAAGTCAAATGTTTTCTTGTTTTAACCAATCCTTGACATAGCTCAGAAATTGTTGATATATTCCCAATTCAAAATGAAAAGGAACATCAAGTTCATAATGTTGAGCTTGTATTTTAAGAAGTAACTTTTCTTGTTAGGTGAAATCATCATGATAAAATTTATTGTCAATTCACAAATTTTCTCTGCACTGAGTGAGATTTGTAATCATTTGGATCCAAAGCCAAACGAGGGAAGAGATTTGCAAAACAAAGTGTGCAACAATTGGGAAAGAAAGGTGTGGCAAGAAATTACAGACAATTGAGAAAAAAATGTGCAATGAAAAAAAAAACGAGTATGACAATTGAGAAAGCAATAATGTCTGAAGAAGGAAAACAATTGACAAAAAAAAAATTACAGTGTTCTACATTATTAAAAAAATTGCAAAATTATAAAAGTTAATAATATTAATTTTAAGTATATATAATATTTACTTTATATTTTTTTGAATATATAAAAAGATAATAATATTTTTAAAAGTTAAAAATATCTTATATATAAAGTATATCTAATAAAGAACAAATTCTCTGTACATATCTTTTACAAAATATATATTACTATAATTATAATTATAATTATAATTAATATTAATCTAATTATATATTTTTGAATGTGTATTAACATTTGGAAAGGAGGGGAAGCCGAAGCCCATGCTTGTACCCGTGCGTCCGTCTCTGCATCTTATGACTGAGTGAAGAGTCATGTCTCATGACTGGTAGTGAAGAGAAAATACACCCTTTTACTAAAGGATACAACGTTCTTTTTATGAATAGACATATTTGTTCAAGAAAGAACAGATACTTTCATGTAAAAAAAAAAATACAAATTTTCATACAAGCACCATTTCATGAATAACTACAAATGATCTCGACTTGAATTACTCATAAGAGGTAGAGAAACGCATTTATACAATCTTGTACAAGCTAAATTCAATCATAACTACAACTAATAGCTAGTGACAGTTGTAACTACCAACTGACTGAGCTCCATTAAAGCTGTACTCTGATATTTCGGTTTGTATTTTTTCGTAGGAGTTCAAATTGAACCTAGTTCCATACGATACGAGCAAGCCAAATATTGTCCAACCGTTTGTTCAAATCGAACACCTATGTCAATCATTTTTTTGTTTATCAAATGCAAAATTGTTGCTACCTCTGAATCATGAACATAACGTACTTAGTATCTATTACAAACAACACCACAAAGTTAAATGTACACCGTATAGGGAACAAGGCACAGAATTTGCTGGAAGTCTACAACTAGACTACTCGTTTAAGAACCTTTCTGTGGCAGTGTTTCAAATGCTGAAACTGTGTTATCAAATTTTATACGATGTATTGGAGCACCACTTTGCTTAATAGCGCAAGCTGTCTTTTCTTCAAGGGGGCAACGTGCTTTAAGCATAGAAAATACATGGTTATTTAATCTCCTTGCTTTTTTCATTGCTTCCAATAAGGCTTCCCATCCCTGTTAAAAGAAAAATAAATGCTATCAATATACATACAAAGAAAGCCATCGTAACATAAGCTGCGAGGACCTGGAATTTAAATTGCACTTAACCAGGTCGCCAGGTCCTGGAATTTAAATTGCACTTAACCAGGTTGCAGGTAATTTAAATTTGATTTGTTTTAACAATACGGTCAAACTGAAGTTGATTTCATCTTTACTCACTGTATTAGTGAATTGACGAATAACATAAAATAATTTTCTAGAAATGCAGTACATGAGAAGAAAATGAGCAAAAGGAAAACATTCCTATAATGCTTGCATGGTAAAGTATGGACGATAACGATAGCAATAATTTTATTAATAGATAATGATTATGTAAAACAAGCAAGTATTCTTTTGGCTTTGATTTGAAGAATATAAACCTGCACAGAAAATTGTGAGTTCTTATGTGTTTGCATAACAGATGCAGCCTCCACTTCTGCGATATTGAGGATCTGATATGAAAAGTCAAAGAGCTCAAAATGCAGCTGCTGCCCAAGCAAATAAATTATAGTGCATCCCCCCCAAGCAACTGAATCTCCCAGCCTTTCATGACTATGTGATGGCACTTGGGCAGACTCTTCCAAGTATCCCTATGTAGCTCAAGCAAAAGCACAAATCAAAATATATTTTTAAAAAAAATACACACTAGGAAATTCATTAATGTATTGAATAAGATATTACAAAGTGGTTCAAGCTAATTTTCAGCCATCCATAAAATGAGAGAAGGCACCTTCAACTAGTAATGCTTCCATGCTTCAGACAATTTTCATCCCAATTTAAGACCCCCCCAAACTAAATAGGTGCCAATTTAACTTATTAAAACTGTGAGCTAAAAGGTGTATGAAGATACAAACAACAATTACTATACATGTAAATAATTTTATATGTGAAGTCCATTCATCATTCAAAGCGCTATCAAGATATTAAGCAACGTGAAAAATGAAAGGGGTGTGGAAGGTTGCTCCTTACAATTTGGAGACCACTGTAAATTCGATAGAAATCTTTAGAAATTGTAATGTCAATGAAGCCTGTTTTGGGTGCAGCACTCCATTTATTACAATACTTGTCCAACGCAGCACTAGTGAAAGCAAGTGCATACTCCAGCACACTTCCAGTGTTCAAGTTAGCCTTGTATAAAAGATCTATAATAAAAGAAACAACGTATGTCTGAGCTACTATGAAAAGATCATGTTGACAGCTGTACGTGCTTTTATTTTAAATTTTAAATAAGGATTCTAGAATATTTAAGTAGTTATAATCAAGAATTCACCATCAGATTGTTTAAATCTGGTCTGATTTAAGTCTCCCTTTCCCTATCTTGTATTTATTTTATCAACAGAATGGTTAGGATCTCCACTAGACTATATATCTCCCTTCTGTAGTTTTGATCAATGTATAATAAGAAATATCATTTTGTTCTCCTAAAATTACAGATCACAAAGTAAATGTACATAAAGCATAACAGTAACATCTCTAGAAGTAGAAGAAGCAATGAATAATAAAAAGATTTTGTTATCAAACCCTTAGAGTTGATTTTAAGCAACCACAAGTAAGAAAGTTTTATTGAGAAAGAATGAATTAATTGATAAATACCAAGGTATAATAAATGTTTTTGTAGAAAAAAAAATAGGGTTTTAGGCATAGAGGAAGAGAAATGAAAGAAAATTGATATTAAATGAGATGTATTACAATGCATTAATAAGATATTTTTTAGCAATTATTGAGGAAGAGAACATAGAAAATCACTTAAGATAATTGGGAGATGCAGAAGGAATGTCATTGAAGGCACGGATGAAAAGAGTTGATAGCATGATTTCTAGTAATATGAAAAGAGAGAGGGAGATCAAGGACATTAGAGATAATTATTAAGAAGAATCTCATAATGAATAATATTCTTGTTAATTTGGATTTTCAACCAAGCCCAATAACATTATGTGGTCCATGTAGTCAACCTCACATAGTGGGATAAGGTTATTATTGTTGCATAGCACTTTTGACATAAAGACATTCTATTTTTTATTTTTCACCATATTTCCTGCATGAAGATGTTTAGACAATAACATTCATGTCTGTTGCATCATGCTGATATTAAACTAATTTGAGTTTTACAATTTTTTCCTTCTATTTAATTATTTCATTTCATCATTTTGAAATACCTTATGGCCATTATATTTCCTAATGTTATAATCTAGGCTTCTCAACTAATCTTTTAACATCAAGCATTTGTACCTTTATTTTTACCAAGAAAACATGTGAAGCTAACAGCAAAAAAATTAGAAAGCATATGCAACAGCACACCTGCAGCTTCTGCTTGTTTTGACATGATGTGGAAAGAGGTGGGTGATGGACAACCAGGGTATGAAACCATTGCAGCAGCTGTTGATTTAAACAAACTAACAACAGGGCTGTCTCCACCATCTTGAGAAGTTGCTATTTGACCATCTGCTCCAGGAAGCAAGCCCAGCCAGGGAGCAGTTTGCATGAAATCCATAGAATCCTTTTCTCTCTGTCAAGAGTGCATCGCATTGATCACTACTACTCTAAAATTAAAGTAGCATACATGAAAACAAATAGACTACAATTAAGGAAAATGAGGTTATTCCTCCTTATTTCCCATGTAACACTATCAATTTTGCAAAATGAATTCTCCAACATTATGCATCATTGTAAAATTACTTTGGGAATTTGGTGATGATAAAATGATAAATTATTATTCTTTGACTGACATGAGATCTCCTCTAGCTCAGATTCTTAAAAAAGCTTATGTGAGATTCCAAACTCCCTAAATACCTCTCACTTTTGTCATTTTTCTTTGCATGTCCATTTTGTTTGAGAATCATTCCATAAAGGATCAAATCTCCCAGAAGCTTAAGTTATTATTTGGAGTCACGTGAAAGTTTTACATCCCTACTACACCTCCTTATTTAAGATCCGTTTGGTCTTGAAGCATGGACAATGCACATGCTCACAACTCTCTCAAAAATGATTTATATATCTAGCACTTTCATCCCAAAATCAAAATTCAAATTCACCTAAAAATTAACCAATTTACCGTTAACTATGGCCTGGGTCTGACCCCAATAACCGATTCTGGCCCAGAGCTAATTGGGACAAGTTCAGAATATAGAAATTAAAAGCTGTTTACTTTTGTCCATTTGTACAAATATATATATATATATATATATATATATATATATATATATATATATATATCTCATATAGCTCAGCTATGCATAATATCTGAAGTTGTACATTTTGTTAGAATCAGCCTGGTCCATGTCCAAAATATTAGGATGGGACTGGACCGGTTAAACCCAGCCCACAAACACCTTACTTTCCACTCACATACATTCTTAGGTCCTCCTTGCCATTTATATGCCTGCAATGCCCAAATTCTTCTAGTGCTACTTAAATAACTTTGCCATCTCCATCTATTTAAAGTCTAACCAAATAAGGACTTCAAGTAAGTCATCTGCAAAGATTTCCTTTTATTCATTATTTACCAAGCTTTTCATGGCTTTCAAGTTACAATATCTTGCGTGTTTTTTGAGTCAGCTTTGCATCATAAAGGTTCTTGACTATAGGTACCCCTTGGTACTTTATCTCCTACAATTGGCTAAAATAACTGCTCTTGTGCATCCTTTTTCTTTTTTGGTTGGTTTTCAAAAATAACATGAATTTTTAAATTGTTATCTTGAAATATAAAACAGATTTATTAAGCCTTGAACTTATGTTGATGCCAATTGCAATAAATAAATTGGTATTGCACTATGTTACTGACCAACACAATATCTAGAAGCCCCATCCAATATAATACACTTCCAATCTCTTTTATGCCATGAAGAACCTCAGCTTTCAGCTCTGATTTTGTCTCCCAGTTAAGATGCTCCTTAACGAGTCTCACACAACCTGTATAGCAATAATATAAGAATTAATTTCTCAGATATGACCATGTGTCTATGTATTGTATTCCTTAGTAGATAATTTGTTTATGAGAAAACTATTTGTAATGACCATGAAAGATAACGGCCTTGATAAATGTCTAGTTTCTAGCAAAACGTTTCAGTGCTTTTGAGATTTTGAAAAATGCATTATGCCTAAGGTCTCTTCTAGTTATATAAGAAACATAAGAGAAAGGATATAAGAAATGCCAATGACCTCAACTCCATGACAAAGAAATGCATCTAGTCATACTTTATTCAAAAGAAAGGACAAAGAAATACAGGCTACTAATAATTAATATCTAAGAAATGTTTTGGTCAAGCACTGTGTAATTGATGCATAGTTACCAAGATGTTGAAAGAATACATTTTAAGCATTCGCATATAAGTAAATTGCATAGTAAATTTTTTTCAAGTAAAAAGAAAAATGTCGTGATGTACCTGTCACACCTCCATCAAAAGGAAGAAGCCCAATTGATTTTGGCAAAGAGTCTTGTAATCCTGTAATCATTGGTTCAAGCAAGGTAATCTAGCAATAGCACCCATTTACGTAGTTAGTGAGCCATGACTAAATTTTATGATATCAATGAATATAGACATATGCAAACTAGAAGCATCCAGTATGTATGTGTGCCAATCTATAAATAATGATCAGTTGCTTAATTTGGTTAAATTAAGGTACAAACTTTTGTGAATGCCATTGTGGAATCTATATATTTGAAAAATTACATGTAACATTTCATCATTCATTTCTCATATCCTTAGCATATCACATGTACAGATCAATGTAATATCACTAAATTTAATTGAGGTAATTTGGGTGATATTTACGTAATTAAACGGAGTTACGAAAGGGCAATTTGGTCTTTGTCGGAGGTACGGGTGTAGTTAGTAAATTGCTGGACGCACCCCTGTTTCTTGTTAAAAAGGGACAGAACATGTTTTGTGCCTATTTCTCCTTCTCTTTTCTTCTTTTCTGGTTTCTTCTCTTCTCCCAAGCTCTCTTCTTGCCATTTTCATGTGATTAGTGGTTGAAATCACAAAACAAGCAAGAAAGAAGGCCCTCTCCTTTGTTCTTGGTTGTGTTTGAGCT
>PYAF01004908.1:972993-1015302 GCA_007407185.1 Glycine tomentella
GAATGGAAAATGATGAAGACCTGAGCAGCAGTTGGGGCAACTGCTCTTGGATAAAATATGTTTGCTTTGCTTTCTTCACCTCCATGCTGAGAGGACTGTAACTCAGATTCTGACTTGTTTGTATTAGCCATCCAATCAGCTGAAAGGGTCCGCATATCTGAAAGAATCCTGAAAATCCATATTTGGGTAATTGATATGAGCAATAAAAAAAACTTGAAGCAACAAACGAGTATTACATGATGCAGACTTTTCAATCAATGAGCTGTTTTCCTTGAATTTTCTTGGGATTCAAATGAAATAAATAGAATTCAACCCAAAAACTCTGAAGAAGTTAAGTATCATAGGATAAATCAAAGAACCATCAAATACTGCATTTAAAAATAAAACTCAATTTCTACCAAATAATAGTAACTGAAATAATGAAACTATAAGCCAAAATTTGTAAACTGCAAATCCAGGTTTTGTTAATATAGTCTAAACTCTAGCTATACTCTTTGACTAAGCTGCTCACATATGTCACAACACAAGTATCATGCAGTGCAATTTACAACGAAGGAAATCAAGTAAGAAACAAAGACAAAATGCATCAGCTCAAAAGAGTATTTTGATTAACAAATAACAAATACTAATATTATTATTTAAAATTTAAACTTTTTTCCCAGGATTTTGTTACATCTTTGAGATGTGTATTTGAGTTTCATACTCTCAAAATAAAGCACGTTTTTTTTATTGAAAGTATAATCCATCCAGTCATTTATCCTTTTTATTCTCAGATATCACAAGAACTGACATAACATAACTAAGCACATGTTCAGTTTTGCTCAATTTTTACAAAAACACTATTCAGCCAAAATCTCTCCCTGTAGCTCTTTGATTAAATTGAGATCAAAGAAAATAATATTTTAGACTGTTTGTGAGTGAAAAGCTTGAGAAAAAATGCACTCATATATACATGATGGTAAGTGAAACCATTATTATTAGGTAATTTTCAACAGATTACACGCTTGGTGAAAACCAAAATAAGCTAACCGAAATATTAACTAAATTCTCTGTTGGTATTATTGAAATACTCAACAGAATACATGTTAGTGTTAACTATCTTATATTCTTATTTACTTTATTTTATTTGTTGAACAAGGTTGTACAACAAGCTGAACATAAGACAAAAAAAAACAGAAACAGACAGTCTCTTCCATACTTTCAACAGAAAGCATTTTCTCTCTTGCTCCAGTCTAACAGTACAAACATAAAATTGTATCTTGAAACCAACTACCTACAAGTTGCATTGTGAAAATATTGTTACATCTTTGATTAAGATCCAGAAGAATTATGTTTTCATGATACAATCTAAGTCTCTAAGAACAGTTTTAGGACTTTCATCAACAATTCCATGAGAACACCGAGTCCAAGGAACATATCAGCTATCAAGTTACACAAAGTAACAATTATATACCATGTAACGTGAAATTATAATACTACCTAGAGAGGTCCTTCTTCTTTCTGAAGGTAGTCCGCAACATAGTAGCTAATGTGTTTTGGACAAAATCTTGTACCTCAGAATGTATTGTTTCCCATAAAGCATCAGCAACCAGTGTATCACACCGCTGCATCATAGATCCAACACTCTTTATGTAGCTCACAAGTTCAACCAGTGCTTTCCTTTCCTCTGCACTGTAATTATATCGTACTACCTACAACAAACACAATATTTATAGTAACATATTTTTATCTTTTAATAAGAAACTATTGAGAAAAACTCAAGTCCCACATCGGCTAGAGATAAGACCACAATAGAATCTATAATTGGGAGGCAACTCTCACCCCAAAAGCTAGCTTTTGGAGTTGAGTTAGGCTCAAACCCACATTCTAAGATGGTATCAAAGTTTACCCTAAATCCATTAAAGAGTCATCCATCATATTATCCACGCACCAAGCCCAATAGTATTGGGCATGAAAGGGAGGGGGGGAGGGGGGGAGAAAAACTCAAGTCCCACATCAGCTAAAGATAAGGCTGCAATAGAATATATAATTAGAAGACAACCCTCACCTTATGAACTAGTTTTTAGGGTTGAGTTAGACCTAAACCTACATTCTAAGATAGTATCAGAGTTTATTCTATATCCACTAAAGGGCCACCCCCCATATTATCCTAAACCAAACCCAAAAGTGTTTGGGCATAAGGGGGTGTATTGGGAAAAATCCAAGTCCCCACACCAGCTAAAGATAAAGCCAATATAGAGTATACAAGTGGGGGGGCAACCCTCACCCTATGATTTGTTCATGATACATTTTTATTTTAAGTGTAAGGTGTCAACTTTGATTGAATCAAACTTCAGTACAATTAACCAAGTCACGTTTGTGCATGGTTAACGCAAATAATTAGATAACTGAAAATAAGTGGCTAACTGATACAATAATTGATTGATTTGTGTGCTAAATGGTTAAGTTTTGTGTGGTTCATTTTAAAAATTATAAAAAAAAAAAAAAAATAGCTAGTTCAAGTTAAAGTGTTTAATATGCTTTAAGTAACAAGGAGTATCACCACAACTGAAAGCACAAGTTGTTTTTAGAAATTTCCCTTGGTTAATTGTTTTATAGAAATAAATATAAAAAATGAAGAAAACATTGGTTAGGTGAAAATGGTTAATTTTGATGTGTCTAATGGAAAGACAATATTGATTCAAGTAATATTTAATATGGATAAAGCTACACGTGGTATCAACTGCAATGTAGAACTGCTCTTTGGTATAATAAGATAATTATTTTCTACTCTTAGATGTGTATTTGGGCCTAACTCAATCCCAAAAGATAGCTCATAGGGTGAGAGTTGCCCCCCACCTTTTATATTCTATCTTGGCCTTATCTCTAGCCGATGTGGAGCTTGGATTTTTTCCAATACACCTCTTCACACCTAGACCATTTTTGGGCTTAGTACGAGAATAATATGGTGGGTGACACTTATAATGGAACTAGGATAGACTCTAATATCATCTTAGAATGTGGGTTGCTCCCCACTTATATATTTTATCTTAGTCTTATCTCTAGCCGATGTGGAACTTGAGTTTTTCCCAATATATAAATAATAAAAAAATGATGCCATTATTGGCAGTGGGTAGTGTCAGTACCAGATTAGAACATTAGTCATTAATCATCCATCACAACCAATGAGAACAAGAAGAAGAATAAGAATAAAAGCACAAGGAAATAGAAGATAACAATAATTAGAAGATTTTAACTCTCCTTACCTTTTCATAGTCAGAGAATGAAGGGGATGCATCTTTGCATGGTCGAGAAAATTTCCAAGCACATTGTTCCCATATGCGTGCAGTCCATCTGCTTAATAGCTGAAAACCTTCAACAATCATATCATACATGTTCCCCTTGACTTCTTTGCTCCATTCAACATCAGAACCATCAGTTGACTTCAACAGTAACAGCTGCAAAAACAGAGATAAACAACAAATTAGCAGGTTTTAAATGCTCTGCAACAGTCAATAGAAACAAAACAAATAAGATTTCAGAGAGGGCTTTATGTTTGTAGCCCAGTCAGAGCAGAGGGAAGCACCTGATTCATTGCAGAAGCAAAACGAATAACAAAATCATCATGCTCAGCACGGATAGCTCCAATATGATTGATGATCAGATAATGTCTCTGATATGTGTATCATGTCAAGTTTACATTCTAAAGGACCCGGCGGGAAGATGCTTTATAAGTTTATAATAGTTTGTTACTTCAGAAGTCAAACGATTCCTCAATAATTTTTAGTGGAAGTTCCAATAGTAATCTAAACTACAAATTAATCTAAAAATGAATCACAGGTTGCAATAACATATATTAATTAAACCTATGAAGTTTTCCATATCATCCAACAACGAAAGCACAAAATTTTGCAGGAAAAAAATAACTGTTTTTTTTTTTTTATCAGCAAAGATAATATATATATTAGATAAATAGACAGTACAAGAAGTACTGTATAGGAGGAAAAAAAATAACTGTTAACACCAATTTATTTTTAAGAGGCTATAGCCACTGCAGTTTTCAACACATGTATTATTCAATTCCAGCTGAAACACTAATCAATTTGTCAATAATCAGAAAAGAACTATAGACCACCCTTCAGGTATTGTTTAACTTTAATGAACAGAAAGCATGCAATTTGTTATCCAAAAGTATAGATTTAATTACTATTTTAGTCCTCTAATTTATTTTTTAGGTTCAATATGATCCCTTTATTTTTAAAAGGTTCAATTAGGTCTTTTATTTTTTAAATTGGGTTCAATTTGGTCCCATTTTCTTCCTACAGCTACGAACATTTTCAAAAAATGAGTTTAAGTGGTACCAAATTGAACCCATTTTAAAAAATAAAGGACCTAATTGAACCTTTTAAAAATAAGAAAACCAAATTGAACCTTAAAATAAATTAGAGGACCAAAGTAATTAAATCAAACATGGTCGCAACTCATCTATCTGCAGTGAAAGTGGTAAAAATTAATATTAGTTCATGGATGACACTGGTCAAGGAAATAAAATTTTGGTTCAATAATAACAAAGTAGTATCAATTTATCGGTAAAAACATAAAACAATTTGGAGGATATTCTTGTGCTTCACGAGGTGGAAGCTCATGAGGTGCTGGAAGGGTGAGAAGACGAGTTTGGGAAGAAAATTTTGGAAAGTATGTTAATAATTCCTTCAATATTGCAGCAGGAGACAAATGCAGATCTGGAAATGCAGGAATGACTGCTTCATTCTGTAAAAAAGGATAAAAATATACACAGATTTGAACTGGTTGACAATAGAGAAAGAATGTAAGGCAAAAAAATATAAATTTTATAGGTAATAATAACATCATTTCATTAACCAGTAAGCATATATACAACAGTACCTTAAATATATTGATCAGTCTGTTGATTTTCACCCTCTTATACAGAGACTCGCTGTCTTTCTCTGATGATGTCACTAGGACAACAAGAACAGGCAAAACACGCAAAAGAATGTGGCGCTCTGGAAAGAGAAGTGCAAAGTCCAATTCTAAAGACTCTACAACAAAGACTATAAGAACTTGAAGAATGTCTTCTACACTATTTCAAGTCAAGGATTTGAATAAGAAATAAAAAGGATGGTATTTAAAACGTGTTACAAAGTAAAAGTTGAGTCATGGTGTGATAAATCGACAGGAATTTTTTGTACTTCTTTTTTACAAGTATTCAAGGACAAAAGCCAAGTCATAAATTTTAGATTCAAAACTCTTCATCAGCTAGATTCCCTCTAACTTGCTTTAAACTGTAAACTTGAATAACTAATCAAAAGAAGGATTTGAGGTAGCCTAGCCACCAGTTATTCTCTCTTTATTTCTCAACTCAAGTATTGACCAAATCTACATGTTTATTTTGGATGGAAGTATATCTAGGTTAAGGATAAATCCTTCAGTCTCCTACACACTCTTATATCACTATAAGCTCAACACAAACTAGCCCTCAATTTTTCGTTTTAATGGACCACCTTATCTGTCAAGTGTCAATTGAATCAGTTCCCATATCCATCCTAAATACAAAACTTTTTTTAAAAAAAAAATCTAAACAAAAATAACCAAACATTAAAAAGTTAAACCTAAAGAGTAGACATTGTGGTTTTGCCAAGAATGTCATATGGAACAAAAAAATGTTCAGTAGATATACAGGATACTTGTTCACACGGAACATCTCAACATGCAAATTCAACAAAATAGCCCATCTTGTGCTCAAGAAAATCTGCACATACAATTAAAAAAGATCAATCACCATCCATCTTTGGTTTGGCATTTTCAAAAGTACAATATAAACAAGAACTTTGGAAACGACTCTTTTTTGAAATCATAACAAATTTACAGCACTCTATATGTCATAAACTTCGAAATTTCATCAATTATGTACCTGCAAATCATCTAATTCCTCCCTCATTGAATCAGTGTCTTGCCACTGACCACTGACTTGTGTGAAAGTCCTGACAAATTAAGGAAGAGAAAAACAAAATGAATGACTGAAACTTCATTAAGTTTTCAAATATGGAAATCCTAAATCAGGTGATAAGGTAATTGCATAATAATATTCCTAAAGATTATCAGGCATCGCATGAATCTTGCAAAGTTTGCCTTTTTTCTAATCTGAAAGTTTGGCAATATTCGAAGCCTTTTTTACAGTTTTCCCAACTACAAGTAACAGATAAAGCTGTATTTCTTAAAATAGACAGAATGAAAATTCATATTTCAACGTGTTCTCTTAGAATATATATTCATATTAGGGAAAAATGGGTCTTTAGTCCCTATACTTTCGGTCAAATGTGGTCAAGGTCCTTATACTTTCATATTGATGAATGTGATCCTCAAACTTTAAAAAACATATGGATTTAGTCCCTCCTAACTTTTAAAAAATATGGTGAATTCTTAGAGAGAAGGGAATAAATCCACATGTTTTTAAAGTTAGAATATCAAATTCATCGATATGAAAGGTCCCTATACATTGACCACATTTGGACAAAAGTATAGGACTAAAAACACATTTTGCCAATTATTACCTAAATAACCAGATAATTTGAACACTCTAAACTCTAAAGCTAAATGATTTACCATAACATATCTGAAATTTTCTAATTTATTTTATGGGAAAAGAGATTTTATCAGAGAAAAAAAATACAAAAGAATAAAAAGAAAAAATATTTTCTAATTAAGAGAATAGAATGAGAGAATAAGGTGCATATAACAGCACCATACATTAAAAAGGGTTCTGAGCAGAAATGGATATAAGATTATATAACAGAAACAAACTGAAGCACTGAACCTGAGAAAAGATGAAGATCCTCAACCTGAAGATAAAGTGAGATAGGCATAAATTAAATACATACCTTTTATACCATGAAAAGTCATTAGGTATGCTTGCCTTAGCATTTTTAAGATGATCAAGTTGCACCAAAACATCAAGCAACTTCAACATAGACCTGCAGTCAAGAATAAAGAAAATAAAAAATACAAAACAACAACAATAACAAAAACAAAAACCAACAACAAAAGCATAAATCATTATAACACACCACAAATGAGATATTGTAGGACCATTAATGCGTCGCTCAGGCCTAGAAAAACGTTGCATGTCAGCAGCTAACTGCAAAAAAAATGACATTTACAGATTTACTTAATGTGCTAATCCGGCCAAGTTTCTGATAAAATAATAAAGGATTGTATAATATGTAAAGAACATCCTGTACTTTTGAGGAAGCAGATGCTTGCCAACGCTGAATTTCACGTAGACGACTCATTTCCAAATCCAGAACTTGATATGTTTCCAAATATAAGTCAGCTTGACTTTGCTTCATAGAATCAGGTAGCTGTCCCATTGTGGCAAAATGCATAAATTACATACAACAATATAGGCAAAGGGAAACATGAAAATGCATCTCCATTATGATAAATTTAATATTGCTAATTATCAGCAAAGAAAAAGAAAAAGGCAGTATATAACAATATCATGTTGCAATAGGCAAAACTATCGGTTATGCAAAGCCTTGTCTAATTGAATTTGTTGGAAAAAGCCACCTAAATTGTGGGCACTCCTTGATAGAGGGGGGGTTGTTGAAAGTTCCACATGGCGGGTAGGCGTGGACAAAATGAGACATTTAGAAGTTCAACATTGAATAAAGATAGTGTCAAGATAAACTATATTAGTGGGGAACAATCCTCACCTTACAAGCCAGTTTTGCAGGATTGAGTTAGACTCATAACTCACTTTTTGACAGAATTCATTCCTTTACCCCAAAAACCTTAGGATTAATTCTTTTTGTTTTGACAAAATTTCTTCATTCATCTAATAGACAATGTACTTTATATCCATTCACAGACTTCAACTACCTGTAGCTTAAGAGAAAAATTTTACCTGAGGAAGGGCTTTGACACAACTGCGATATGTGTAAAGCACTGATGCCATCTCCTTTCCCTCTTGGGTAAGGGCATTCTGCATTTTGTATTAGCAAAAGCAGTTAAAATTTATAATCAGAAAAAAAATTCTCAACTAAAGATAAAGAGTAGATTAAACTACAAAAATAGCCCAAGAGCTGCATACCAGCTGATTGAGAGCTTTTGTGTCCTCTGATAGAGATAGTCTGTAAGCAGAAACATCGCTATACTCTACAAAAAGGAGGATGGTAAATGGTAATTACTAAATTATACTAATAACTCTATGCATCTTTGAAGCAAACCTGAAAGTGCTCAAGCTTTTAAATACAATCAAAGCATAAATGCACAACATATCCAAAGAAGAAGGAAAAAAAAAGGAAGAAGAAACAGAAGTACCTATTGGACTTTCTGTTGCACCTCTCTCAGTTGACACCCACACTCCAGGTCCCTGCACCTCTGGTTGCTCATCCTACATAATTCACAAACCAAAAAAAAAAAAAAGAAAAGCACACTTGAAAAATAACTCTAATATATAGAAACAAAAACCTCAAGTTCCTCAAATGCGTTATTTTGGAACCTCAACATCAAATTACATGCCATGTAAATCTAGCATTCACAGATCAGAAGTCAGTTTCAGTCAATAGTTGACTAATGAACATTTTGGACAAACAAAATAAAGAAGCCGCTCGCTATCTATAACAATCTCACAACTTCAAAACCAAAATGAAAGTTTCTGTAATTAGAATTAGCAGCAATTAAGCGAATGATGGATTGAATCAAACGAACAATAGCAAAAGTACAAAAGAAAAATTATCCATAAGCGCATTTCAATGTTCATAACAGAAGAACTGAGAAAAAATGTGGCAGAAATTGGATTGAAATAGAGAAACAAGAGTTGATGGTGAAGGAAGTACCTCGAGCGAGAATGTGGAAAGAGCTGCAATGGCTTCCTCGACGGGTACGGCCATAGCCAATTCCTGAGTCAATCGTAAGGGAAAATCAGAACGCGAAGCATAGAAGAAGAAGAAGAAGAAGAAGAACAGAGGAAAGATAAACTACAATTGCTTCGTTTCTCTCTCTCCACCTCCACTACTCGGTAGGTACATAAACATCACAGAGTCTTCAATTGCAAGTCTGCGAGCAGGCATCATATTTTTTTTGGACTAAAATGCCCTTCTCCTGTGTATTATTGGCCCTCAGTCGAGTGACACTTAAAGTTTTTTTTTTTTTTTTCTCTTTTAGAGTGTTCTTCGCCCCCTCCTTCCCAAGAGTATATTATCGGGATCGAATCAAACAGTTCTTTTTACAAATTCAATGAGTATTATCAATACCATAGACTAAACAAGCATTTGAAGTTACACGATACTATAAAGAAAAAAATGAAGAGAGATAAATACAATGAAAGCATATATGACCAATTCATCATTTATTATCTTTTATTGATCACATCTAAATATAATTCATTATATTCATTAGAAATTTTTGGGTATAAAAATATCACTTGCTACTCTTCCGATCAATTTAACATTTTCAGATTTTCTTAACGAACTAAGGAATTTCAACAACAACAAGAAAGAATGAGCAAAATACTCATTAATTAAGTGAACTTAAAAAAAAATGGTTTATTGTTCTTCGGGAATCAAAAGCAAAAATCATGTGAAAATATAATTGTTTTAAAAATAACTTAATTTATATATCAAAAGCACTTTCCTTTCTAATTATTTAGATTCAACAATCGAATAAGAAGTATTGCTAAAAGTATTTTATAAAAAAAAAACACAGTGGCTTGTGAAGATTTCATGTGAAAATTTAAATTAAAATAAACTGAAAGATAAAAAGGCAAGAATAAGAGAAGCAAAATTATGCTAATGACAAAAAATATAGGGCTAAAACTCAAAAAATTATATTGCGAAACCCATTAAGCAAATTGACCAACATTAGAACTAATGAATAACATTAACACAATCTAGTGTGACAATACAATTAATATAAACATAAACAAAAAGAATTACAAAACTAGCGAAATGCTATCTTATAGTGCATCATGATTATATCAAACAGCACAACAACTTAAATTAAAATAACATTGTCTGTATAAAAATAAAATAAAAAAATCACGATAGCAAAGGATATGTCAATTACTCTATTACTTAATCAAGGCAACAAATGAAATTGCTAAACCTAATTAGATTACAAACAAGGTTAAAGGAATTCTAAACTTTGAATTTCATTTATTTTAATTGAGATTTTCACAAAACCTATATCCTATAAGATGAGAATATATAATCCACGGACAGATCACCTTAGGGCTAGCAAAAAAAAAAAAAAACAGCAAGACCCAATGTTGTTAAACTCAAATTGACCTGGCCAAAAGTTATACTTGTGACCGGTTTGATCATATTATTTGACCAAATATGTGTTTTGAATTGATGTGGACATCATTGAATTAGATGTGGATCAGATTGACCCAGTACAAACTCAGTGACTTGGCTTGGCAATGAACCATCGGAAATAACTTAATTTGTTTACAAAAATCGATTATCCATAAAAAAAAAATATTCTACCAACAAACTCTCGTACAACTCGAGGACAAGAAAAGGAGAAGAAGCAATGATTGCTTTGATGAAGAACTTTATTTGTCTTAAATAGATTATTGTAATGAAGAAGTGATAATAAAAGGAAGAAAGAAATAAGAAATTGTATGGAGGAAAGTGTTATGCGACGACTCTTACATAGAGAAGTGATTCAAGGTATTTAAGCAGAGAGAGATGAATCCAGAAACCTATTAAAGGGCAGAGGGCTAATTTTTTCTTTTTTTTATAATTATTTAAATGTCTAACTTTAAAAAATAATATTTTTTTAAAAAAATATTTATTATTTTTACATGTAAAAATATTTACTAGCTTTAGACAATTTTATTTTTATTATCACTTTAACCATTACAATAATAATAACAAATATAACTAATTTTATATAATTTTACACTAACTAACCTTAATAGTTATTATAATAATAATTTATATAATTAAATTTACACAAGTTTATATTAACTAACTTAAAATATATATTTACGAACATGTCTCCATCCATCCCTATATTTATTTTAGGAATTGGGCTTAATGGACTTACATAATTCGAGATGGGCTTGTACTAAATTTTAAATATAATTTTATCAAGAAAATGGTTGATGGTAGTGAAAAGTTTGAAAACATAGAAGATTTCGTGATGAAAAGTACTTCAAGAATGTGCTTGAAAATTTGGAAAGGCAACATATCACATATGGTTACATATGCAAGTTAAGTTTAGTCGAAAAGAGGTGTGAATAGCTGAAATGGTTGTGGAATTAGTCGAATAGTAAATGGTGTTAATGGTTATTGATGCATGATGTAGACAATTATTTCAGCATAGGGCGTTCTAATACAGTATAAAAGTAGGTGTTGAAAATCGTTGTAAAAGACCTTCGACCATTCAATACAATGAATTTACTTATTTTTCTAGTTTAATTTGCTTTCTTTCAATTATTATTTTTTCAGTTACTTATCATTCAGAATTTATAGCTTTATCATTTCAAATTACTTAGTCATTTTGCTTTATCTCTAATTTCAAATACTCTTTGAAGTAGTTTGAGGACTCATAATCAAAAGACAGATTTTTACTTTTTACGATAATCATTTTGATCTTCATTTTGAAATCATGTTGGAACTTGATGTAGCCGAATCACATTTGGTTAATAACATTTATTCACACGACAACAACTATACATTCAATTAATGAGATTAAGATAAAATTCAGCTAACAAAAATATTAGAAAATATATAAAGAGCATGTTATTAATATTTGGCTATTAGAAGTTACGCCACATGAAAGGCTATTTGCTTCCAATAACAACATATACACTCCAAAACATAATGATGCAGATAGCTTAGCTTATTAGAGGAAGAACGTTGGCCATATATAGCAAAAGACGGGGAGCTAAACAACACAGAGACCTATATCTATGTGGTCTTGTCTATAATCTATATTGGTCTGTCACAGAAATCAAAAAAATGAATCAAATGCTAAATTTCTCATGCTCTTGCAAGACTTGTTCAACCTTTGCTTGGTCGAGGCTTCTCAAAGCAGTGGTTCGATCCAGAAGCTAGAAATTCCTCTTTATCTTTTCCATCATCAGCACGGGTAGTGATTCCCACAATGATGCTCTTCACACCCATAGCACGTAGATGTTTTGTCGCCTATCATAAGAAGTTGATTATATAATTTGTAATTAAATTTTTTTTTATATAATGTAATTAACAATATTAAATACCACACTTCACTAGTTAATTTACATACACTATGGCATTAATGACTTTGACATGTATCTACATAGCAGTACCTCGTGAAAGGATGCACCCGTAAAAATCTTTGACGAAAATTACTTTCACATCCATACATCGGCCACTGTAAAAATCTTTATTTAAATAGTAAAAGGATGCACTAGTATATAAATAGATTTGCATAAGCTTGAGATGCACAATATCCTACTTTTCTTTATATCCATTAAAGTAGCCCCGGCCCCGCATGCAGTCTTAATTTGTAAATTAATCGAATAAGATTTCACTTAAACTCTTTTTGTGTAGAATTCCTATTTACCAAATTTAGGAGAATCTATTTCTATATGTATCTATGCTATTAACAAAGAAAACAATTCCACTTGCTCTCCACATTTTTCCCAATTTTATCCTAATAACTTCACATTTACTCAAAGAATTACAGTTATTATAAAAAAAACAACTTCTCAATATATTATGACAATTATTTGCATTTTAATATTTTAATTAAAAATGTAACTATATGTATATTATAACGCAGTATCTAATTCTAAGAAAAAAAAAATTATACAAATCGAGAGGGCACAAAAAGCCTGTTTTCACTTATTATATTTAAAAGAAATTGTTTTGTTGGAAACATTATAATGTTTTGTCATGTAATATTTTGACTTTATCATCTAGTAATAGTTGACATACATTTGAACTTTATCCTTAATGTTTCATACATTTCCAAGACCATTTTATATTATACTTATTATTTTTAGGTTTAAATAACTTTTTTAAAATTGATTTGGTACCCTGATAAATGATAATTTTTTTATTTCGTTGATTCATATATTAAAATTTTTATTTTAGATTTATGTCATCAATAGATGATGATGTGGTTGTTTAATAGCACATTTTTATTAGATTAAAATCAATTGATTACAAAAAACATGAGCATTTTTTTTATTAAATTAAATATACAAATCAGAAATATTAGATCTTTTCAGTCTTTTCAACAATATTTTTCATTCTTAGGGTCATCATCACAGTTTTGTTTTCTCAACGCCAATTTTCTAGTTGCCTTAATTATTTTCTATATGAAGAGAAGGGCCTGGGGCCCAAGAAAAAGAGGCTATGCAGCGATTGTCCTAGGCTCGATCAAACAGCCCTTAGATATCTCTCAAGCAAAAGAGAAGATTTTATTGTTAATGTCCTCAAGTTTATTTGCAAGATGATTTGTGACGTTTAATTAATAAAAAGAATGGAGAAGGAAAACAAAAGATGAGTCAATTATTTAATTGCTCAATAATTTGTTCGAGAAATCACATACAACTCTAAAGACAATGAGCGTCACACACACGCACTTGATAATTGATACGAGTTTAAAACAATACCACGATTCCAATCACAAAGAAGACATAATGAAAAAATGTTGTCATTTTCTAGCATCCAATGCTATCACGGTGCTGAGGTTCATTGGCTTCATGTATCGTTTAGAACCCGACATAATCTGCTCCACAATGAGTCTGTTTGCTTTTTCGGATGGATGGAATGGATCCCAAAACGCATGCAAGTTTCTGTTTGGGCACAAGTTAGAGACCGGTGTGCATAACCCAATCCCATTGTAGGGTCCTTGCCCACAACAAGCAATTTGTGATGTAGTAAATCCTACGCAACAACCACATAATTTTTTAGAAATAACAAGTTGACATATATAAGAGTAAAGTTATCATAGGTAGTAAATAATTAGTACCATATGCTGCTGGGTTACTAACGAAATCATTGTGCATTAGTGCTGTATTTGCAGCAATAAAAACGTCTTTGCCAATTTTCTTGTTGAGTCCTTGTATCATGTGTGTTAGTTGAGGGTTGTAGAGAGATGCAGCTCGTTGAAGTTCAGCAGAACATCCCCCATTTGTTCCGCGCATGGCCAATTCTGCTGGAACACAACCCATTGGTCCAGTGCCTGTCACAATTACTCTTCGAGCTCCCAAATCATATAGTCTCTGCAATAATTTGTCACACAGAAAATTGATATATTATTGTCAATGTGTGTGTTTGATATAAATATGAGAAGATTTGATTATTAATTACCATCAAGAGTTTACGGTACTCGACAATGAGAAATTTGACATAATCCTGTAGCGAATACTGGCGAGACCTTGCAGAATAAGGCACCAAGTAGTAATTGTTAACGAAATCGTTGCCACCAACAGTGATGAGGACCAATGCTTGATTCACAAGTTTCTTAGCCCGCGCTACTCCAATTAGAACGGACACTCGTTGCTGGTATTCTTCAAAGTAGTCCAATTGTCTATACATTCTGATTATATTTAGCTGCATATAAATGAATTAATAATTAAGTCATTACCCAGCATTTTAATTTTTTGGAAGATTATTTGTGTCCAATAATTTTATGCAAAAAAAATCTACACCCATTCAGAATAAATAACTAACAGCAACAGACTTACAAATTGAGCTCCAGTGTCGTTAAGAATGCCAATTCCGGCGGAAGCAAAATTGGCTCCATTCAGAAAATTTTCACCTTTTAGTTGTGGACTCAAATAAGGCAACACGGACTCGCCACCTATTCGTTCACCTGATAATCAACAAAACAGGTTAATTAACTAATTAGATATATATACACATTTACAACTATATATCTACGTACACTCTACTTACGTTAAATCAATTACCACACGTAATTAAGTGCATGTTTGTGTTAGTAACACTTAATTACTTTTAGGGAAACGGACTATTCTTTTCAAAAGCTTTAGTAAGATTTTTTTTTTGGTCAACTATGCTTTAGTAAGATCTAAAAACTAGGATTTTATTTCTCTAAACCAAACTAAACTTTAACACACCAGCTAATAATTAGCACAGGACATGCAAAGGCGAAAATGCATGCGTAGCAAACATAAGTTAGGTAAAACCTTTGCTTTGATCAGACCCAAAAGATTATGGATAAAAATAGAACCTTAAAATTAAAAATTATTAATTAGCATATAATGTTACGTCCCAAAAAATAAGATCATCATCTTTCATGGCACCCATCTTTCTCTCATAGGTAGTAATTATTTTATTATTATTCTATTAGTTTATATTTAAAATACATATATTCTATTATTTTAATACTGTAAAGTTTAACCTAAACTAAAGCAAAGTTAACATAATGATTAATGTGAGGCAACGAATGAAAAGAAAATGATGATGCTTAACTGATAAGATCGGGAATATTGAGGCCATTGGAGAAACGACCGGTTGGTCTACGAGTTGGATAGTCAATGCCATAAGGAGGGGAATCAGCCCGTGCAGTGGTCGCTAAGTAATTGTTGTTACCACTGTCAACCAGTGAGTCTCCAAATACAAAGAAAGCCCTTGCCTTTGCCTCAACCCCAACTACCAAAACCATACCATAAAGTACTATCAACATGGAAACAAAAGCTGAGGGAAGTGCCATTGAGTTGAGTTGAAAACAACCTTTCGATGTTGATGTGGACGTAGTATGAGTTGATCAAGGCTTTTTATAGCCAGTTATTTATTTATTTTCAAACTAGAAAGTAAGTAAAAATTAAAATTAATAAAAAAGAACGAATTTAGGTAGACTCCACTAGCCAATTAGGTTTTTGGTTTTGCACGTCATCAACTTTTAGGTGGTCTTAAATTGAAATTGAACAATTGAATGATTCTGGTTCTAAAGTTTGCATGAGGCATGTGACAAGAAATGTAAAAGAGACGTACGGGCTAGTTGAATGAATGAGATGCAATTAGAAATTATTTCCGCCGCCCAAGCCCCTCTGTAGAATTACAAAGAGACGAAAAAGGCAAAAAGTGAAAACGGGTATGTATCCTGATGTTGATGCATGCTTTTAATAAAACCAATATAATTGTCATATAGCTCATCAATTATTCGGACTAGCTAGCTAGTCACGAGTTCAACTTGAGTCTTCTTGGAGCTAACAGTCTGTTCAAAACGCCTTGGACTTGTTTTGCAAGCTTGCGAGTTGCCACTTGCCATCGTCTAATACTCTAATTATTTGTTTCTGATCACTACGAAACCAAACTTTCACTAACACTGTTTATTGTTGAAGTATTTGATTATATATGCAATGTTGTGAAGTGTGATCAAGATACGATAATGTTGATAAAAAATATTAAGATTTAAACACGAGTTTAATTTTGATATATTGTCGTACGTCTGTTGAAGTGGTTGCCGTAACTACACTATCCTAATCAGCTATAGCCCATATCACCTACCAGCAACATGCCTAGATTTTAAATCCCCGCTACTAACAACAAGCCATGGGGAATTAATTACTTCCTGGAACCCTTTTTTCTTTATGCATATGCAACCCCTAAATGTTTTAAAATTCCAATACTATCTTTCCTTTATTAAGGAATGATCATTCCAAAAATATATCTCTTTTCCGGAATATACATACATAATTCTAGATTTACTAATATGAAACAACATGTATTATAGATTACTTATTCCAGAATTATGTATTCATAATTATGGAATGACGTAAGGACATGAATAAGTTACATGACCCATAATTGCTATTTCGTATCTGATTTTTTTAGTCTTTGGACTTTGTTTTAAGGTGCCCAAGTTTTGAGTCTGGGACCTAACTCACATCACAACCACATAGACGACATCACCACGCCGCCTGAGGGCCGCAACCACGTTCCTCCACACCGAGTCACAACAATTCTCGATATGGACCACAATGTTGTGATGCTGCAAAGAAAAGAGAAAACATCTTCAGTGTATAAATCGCTTTATGTGTCGACCGAAAGAAGTGTTATTCCCATTGTTCTTGTCTCCTCCCTTCAATTCATTTCCACCGATGAAGGTCTTGACATGTGTCATGCAAATAGCACACTGAACGTGTTGATTTGCTAAATCTCCATTTTCATGACTCAATGGAAAACAAAACACAAGTTCATATTTTTTCTTTTTTGATTTGGGTTGTATCTCTATGTAGAAGACGGGATTGGAGCCAAAGACTCTTTTGGGAAGAGATATGATTTGAGTCTAAGATAGTTGTTGTGGTTAATTTTTTGTTTTTTTCAATTTATGGAGATTGTGATGTGTTTGTTGTGTGGAAAGTTATGGATGTGAGTGTGTTGTGTGGTTGTTTCTGGAAAATGAGAAAGTTGGAGATGGAGAATGAGGGCAGGTGCTTGACGACGCAGAAAGAGAAAAGGAAGAGAGGGTTTTGAGCATAGTGACATTTTTGTCAGTTAACATTATTTATGAGGTACAAGAAGCATAGTGACATTTTTTATTCAACACCATCCTCCTTGAAAAAACACTCTCCAATTTTGTGCTTGACGCCAACAACACATGCCCTCTACTAAGTCAAGTCTAACTTGGATGTAATTTTCCTCTCGTCTGGCACTATGGGACGCATCAAGGGTGTGTTTCTCATGCATCAGAACTTCTGGGAGATAATTGAGGCATATTATGATCATTCCAAGTGGGGTGAATTGTCCAATATGCGATTGAAGTCTTCATCACCATCACACTATGCTAGGACCAAAGGAGACCCCATCGCCAAGGTTGAATTGAATGAAATGTTTGGGTAAATAAGGGCCAAACAATTTTTCAGGAGGAAAGTGTTGAACGGTATGAAAGAGTGAGGTTTTGAGCTTTGGAATCACTTTGTCAAAGAAAAAAAAGTGAGATTAAGGAAGGGGAAAGGAATATAAGATGCGCCCAATTGGATGAATCTGAAAGGGTCATAGGAGTGGGGTGTGTGAGATTGGATACAATATGCAGGTCTGCAAAAGAGACAGGTAAAAGGATATGAGGGTAGTTTTGTAATAATAATTTTAAAAGACACGGTAAGGGGGTGCAAAAGAAAACAAAGAGGATGAATTTAGCAATGCCCTAATTTTTTTTAACCTGTGTGCAGCAGTGTTGGAATAAAAATGATTTATATACTAACAAATTCAGGATGCCAAAATGGGCCCAAGCCCAAAATTTAAAAGCTATATTAATCGTCTGGTCCAGGTCCCAAATAATTTTGCACCAACACAGCATTAGTATATTGGCGTGAGCTTCCTGCACCATTAGTTTTTCCCATACACCATTATAAAACAGTGCAATTCCTTTATTGTCCTTGTCACTTTCCCCTTCTAATTTTGAAAATTCCGTCTGTTCCCTTGCCCCGCACCATTTCGTCTCCGTACACAAACCATTCCCTGCGCCCTTCAAGCTCCCTGCACCGGCATTGCTGAAGGTGTTGATACCAGCTGCATTGTGTTGAACAGCTCGTGGTGACCGTTGCTACATCGTCTTCTCCGTTTGGTGGGCTCGACATTGTGAGGTAAGTCCGTTGATTTTTAATGGGTGCATTGGTGTTTTGAAGGCTTTTGTGCGTGTGGTGTGGGTGTGTGTTGGGTTTTGGGTGGTTAATGGCTGTCGGAGGTGGTGTGTGGTGGTCGGCAATGGCGGAACGGTGGCCTGGTCATCCGGAAGGGGAATACGGATTCGACAATCCACAGGCAAGGCACGGATTTGGTGATCCGTGGAAGTGGCACGGATTAGCTGATCCGTATTCAGGTTACGGATTGTGTAATCCGTATCATGCATACGGATCAGCTAATCCATCACGGATCACCAAATCCGTGCCTTTCCTGCAGATTGCCGAATCCATATCCCCCTTACGGATTGGTTAATCCGTATTGTTCATACGGATTAACCAATCCGTATGGGTGATACGGATCACTCAATCCGTACTGTGTCGATTTGCAAAAAAAAAGCATTTTCCAGGAAAAAAATGAAAAATAATTGTTTAAAACAGCCAATATATATGTGCTTGTTAGTTAAAATAGATAATTTCATGTGTATATATGATTTGGAATGGATTATGGTTATTGGTTGGTTTTAATTAGAGTTTGATTTGTGCTCCTATGATAATGCAATTGCAGTTAGCTGACATAAATCGCTCCTATCATAATGTTTTTGCTCATCGTATTGAAACCCTGTTAGAATGTATTTGTGTTGACATTGTAAATGTAAATTTTGACCATTGTAACAAAAATATAAGATTGATCACAAAAAACCTTAATTTATAATCAAATGTGTTATTCAAAACAGAATAACTGGTTCACTGGACATATTGTATAGGGTCTTTGATTCTCTTAATTAGAGTTTCTTGTGGTCTGTCCATTGCTTACTAGTGAGACTAAGTTTGTTTTGTTTGACCTTAGTAGTAGAACCCTCATTAGTTGAGGTTTGCGTTGGAACCTCATTAAAGCCAAGGGTCATGATACTTGTAATGAGTTTTTACCATGTCACTTAGGACTACAACTATTCTTTGATCACTGAGTCACTAGGCTTTCTAAATAGTAGTTTGATTGAATAAACGAAGTAAATTTGGAAAGTAAAGGATGAAGCTTTCCAAGTTATGTAGATTTTAGTGTCAAACACTTTTTGAAACAGTGTTGACACTTGTATGATATGAACGGACTGTTATGTCTGAAATACACTATGCAGATGTAGATTACACATGGCTAGGACGAGAGGAGGAGTGCGTCGGCCTGTTGGACAGCGTCCTGATGATTCCAATATTACACATGGGAGAGGTCATCAGCATGATGCCCCTGAGCGGCGTAGGCCCACTGCATCTGCACATCGTCGTAGGGCGGGTGTTGCTGTTGATGATGATCCTGCCGTGCAGGAACCACACGTGGAGACGGTTGATCCTGTCATTGAGGAGGGTGATTCGGTCACCGAGGATATGGACATAGTGTCCGAAGCTTTTGCTAGAGGGCCTTCAAATTCATTAGTGCTTACTGGGTTTCGCGATCATGTGGTCGTACGCGTCTGGGCCGGAGAGGTATTCACATGTTGAATCACATAGTTGAATCTCGTCATACATTTGGTTATCCATGAATGTTTAACCTTAAATAATATGTTAAATGCAGGATTGTCCAGAGTTGAAGCTTGCTTCCCATGGCCGTAAGGTCATTAAATTTGGAAAGCCTGTATCTGAGATAGAGGGATTTGTGGCTGCCACTGGCCTCAGTCCTTTGATTGGATGCTCAGTGGAGACAGGTGATAGGGGGTTGCTATCCGCATTTGTCGAGCGGTGGCACCCTGAGACATGTTCCTTTCACCTTCTCGTGGGCGAGATGACGTTGACACTTGATGACGTCTCATCACTGCTACATCTCCCTGTTATGGGGACATTCGACTCGTTCGAACAGATGGAGGTCGGCGAGGCCATTACATTGCTGGTGGACCTACTTCAGGTGACTGTGGATGAGGCGGCAGCAGAGACATCCCAGTGTCATGGGCCTTATGTCAGACTATCATGGCTCCGGGAGACATATTACGCGAAGGTCGAGGCGAGGCAGTGGATTTTGGCCGCCAGGGCATATCTACTTCACCTTGTTGGCTGCACATTGTTCGCCAACAAGAGTGCCACACATATAGGCGTGGTATTCTTTGAGGCGTTTTGAGACCTCGACCGATCTGCAGGATTCGCCTGGGGTGCGGCTGCTCTGATACACATGTATCAGAACTTGAGCTACGCATGTCAGCATCACGGGAAGCATCTTGCAGGATACATCACTCTTTTACAGGTACTAATATCGTTTGATCTCTATAATTAGAAAACCTTAATTTATATGTCTTTTGTTTCCATTATTTGCTGATTTGCATGCTTTCAAATTTTTAGTGCTGGATATACGAGCATTTTCCTACTATAGGAAATGTTCCTGCTGACCAGCACTACGACGAGAGGCAGCCTCGATCCTGCAGGTGGACGAGTGCGAAGGCCTTACCGGTGGCAATCTATCGTAGACGTCTAGATAGGTTGACACCGTCTGATATTTGTTGGACACCGTACGTTGAGCATCGGCCTTACCGGGAGTTTCAGTCCATCAGTTTATTCTCCGGTTTCCTCAGATGGGGTCCTCAGGTCACTAGGTATATACCTGAGAGGGTGCTTAGGCAGTTTGGCCATGTTCAGCATATTCCACCCCAGCCTGTGGGAGATGTTCATTATGTTGAAGACATTGAAGACAGGTGGGTTCACTTCGCGGAGCACATGGTGGACACCGGAGACTTGGTTGATTATCCCGGTCACTGTGGTCCTGCATACCTGGGGTGGTTCTTCCGCATTTCCCATCCATTCATGACCCCATCTGCGTATGAGGAGGCGACGTCCTAGATTCCAGCAGTGCCTCAGCGTGCACCATCCCAGATTCCTTCTGATGCACCCACAGCTGCAGTTGGTCCTTCTGCTGATCCAGTGACAGATGGACATGGTGCTTCTTCTCAGCCACCCAGTGATGGACATGGACAGAGACCACTTCATGCCTTGGTATTTATAGTTTATTTCATAAGTATTTAACGTTATATTTCGCATGTTGTTTTTGTTAACCAAATTCTATTTTTTATTTGTAGCATGCGTGCCAGCGTGTTGCAGAGGGCCTGCAGCATATGCTTGACATGAGGATGGTGACAGAGGGCACAAATGCATACTCCATGAAAGAGCAGCTGCTGCACCATGTTAGAGGCGTGACTGAGGATGGCCTTGTCTACACCCGAGGCAGACGGAGTTTCCGATCACAGAGGAGGCGTGTTGATTAGCATAGGCTTTGATATATATTTGATTGTACATTGTTTATTGATTGTACATTGTTTATTCCATATCAGATAACATGTTTCAGTTCTGTACATTTGACCTTTATGACATATGAGTTATGATGGATTAGTTATGGGACATTGATTCATATCTTTTTTGTTCGGCATTAAAGTATATTTCATGATGTTGTACTTACTTCGTTGTTTACTTTACACACGCAACATGTTTTTATTCATTCACATGCAATAAACAACACAAGGCATACATTTCAAATGTCAAGTGAGGGTCTAAACATTTCCCAAATCAACATATTCTGTGCGTAACTTCATCGACTTGGTATACAATTGCATTCGATCTATGTAATAGTAAGGCCACTGCTGAGCTTCGGTGGTACAGTTACTACTCCACAAACATGCCGTCAACGGTAATGGACAATTATCGGACAGAGTTACCTAATTCCAATAAATAGTTGCATAAATCAGCAATCCGATTTATTTGGGTACAACCATGCATAGGAAATAAAAAAGTTTATGAGTTACCTTAACAAAATGGTTTCCAAAGACATGGCCAATGCACAAAACTCTATGAACACGTGGATCTGTAGGAGGCTGACCCCTAAGAGGAAAAAAAGTCATACTTTGTTGTCATGACAGGGATACTAGGATGATGTTATATCTTGATGCAATGACATGACCCATGTCTGTGACATCCATCCACTTTTCCATCGTTACCTGCAAAGCATTAGTTAACATAACATGCATTCCAAATATAACAGACTGCCAAATAACATTAAATAACATAGAAAATAATTTACACCTTCGACAATCCATCAACTAATAGGGACCGCTTTAACATTTCAAACCTATGTATCCCACCAAACAACGCAATGTATTGATCGGTCCATTGTGCAAGTTCCTTAAGAAGATGATTGCGCACTACTGACCAAGCCTCTTCACCGTAACCTAATAAGGAAGCAATAACTCGATATCCGCAATTTCCATCAGCTTTGACATCAGTAATGTCAACAATAAATTTATGCATAAATGGATGAAATTGATCAAGCATAGGAATCATTCGGTTCCTATTTGCAACATCAGATGAGGAACTGCCCTGTATGGGAGTAGAGCAACTGTTCTGCACAGACTGTAACTCATCGACATACTCGAAGTAAGATGGGTCCCTTCTTGTCGAACGTTCGTGCTTGGATATGTTTTTCTTTTGACCACCTTTAGTTTTTACTTTAGCAGCTAGAGGGCACATGAAATTCTTATCAGGAAACGCTATTTCTTTAAGCTTTGACTTTAATGTTATTTTCCCACACAAATCAAGCTTATCAAAACGATTAGATATAGCTTCCATCTCATCTGTTATGGTAACTTGGTTTTCATGTTCACCATTATCCGAAAAGTTTAATCTCCGCCAAAACACATGAACGTTGTTAATTGGAATGCTTGCAAGAACATACTTATATAACTCACATGCACAAGGCAAACCATACGCTGTTCTAGGCACACATCCACAACGAGATGGGTTTTTTTCCGCATAATGCACCCGCTCATACTCAGCAGCAATTTGATTTAACGCATACCTGGACACCATGCCAATGAGTCTCTTGTATAACGTCACTTTAAAAACATGTCCAACCACATGTATACTTCTTTCCAAAGATGCCTTGACTTCAGTATGTTGCAGGGTTATCATGTTATTCATTGCATCCCAGACCGTGCACAAATCACCAAGACTATTCTGCAGCAACCTCTTCAAGGTCCAATGAGCAGACTCAACCCTGCAATTTACAATATTATCAATTAATTTTGAAGACTTTAAACATGTGGGAATGAAAATTAAAGACTCTTGTATAATGTCACCTGTTTGTTGTTGTGTTTCTAAAATGCATTACTTTGTTTGTCCAAGCTGTCACAAATTTTTCTTTGTGGGGTGTCAACCAGGTGTCCTTTACGTAATCAACGAACGTTGGCCACGGAGCACATGCAACCTCAAACTTCAACACATAATCATCAAATTCGTTCTCCTTAGCACAGTCGACAACACTTCCCCATGCTTCCATCACATAATCCCATGCATTCTGCTGTCGGATATAAGCTTTGCATTTCGCCTTCACATTCTTGTCAATATGAAACCTGCACAATAAATTGGTTGCATCTGGAAAAACGGTCTCGACTGCACTCATCAATGCTAAATCTCTGTCTGTTACAATCACCTTAGGGAAAAATTCACTCTTCAGAAAAATCCCTCTAAACCGTTCAAGGGCTCACACAACATTGTTCGTACGTTCTGCCTCTAAATATGCAAATGCAGCAGAGAATGTCAACCCAGTTGGCGTGACACCAACTATATCAAGCAAAGGTAGCCTATACCTGTTTGTTTGGTAAGTGCTGTCTATCAAGAACACCATGTGATATGCATTGCTCAATTGCACTGCATCCGGATGTGCCCAAAACAAGTCACGCACAACATTTTCATCCTTCAATCGATGCCAATGGACATACATGTCACGCTCAAGAAGCTTCATTAGCTGTTGCATTTCAGTATTAGCGCCTCTTATACACGTCCGGTATGCATATCTTGCATTGTAAATTTGTTTCAAACTTGTTACATTATCTGCATTATGCTCCTTCAATGTTAGCAGAATATTTTTGGGCTTCACCATCACCCTAGTCATGTCAGCAACAATGTTTTTCTCCTCATCAGTCATTCGACCAGCATATGGATGTCCACAAAATGAGTTGGCCAATGCATGATTATGATTACCACATATTACCTTCACCATCCACCCTTCACTTCGTGCGATTGGTTTAGCCCGCAGCTTAAAAGGACAGTCGCATTTTCTACTACTTGTGGTTGCTGGTGTGAAACCTTTTTTCCATGCTCTATACTTTCCACTTCTTTCACAACCAATTAACACAAATGATGTTCTTCCTATTTTCCCTATCTTGGTGTCACACCTCATGATAACAGCCACAAAGTCATTCTCAGATGCCACAGAACGAGCCCACTTCAATACAGCATCACGCGAATCAAATACCTACACAAAACAATAATGTTTCAAACATACTCATTTAACACTTTAACTACATTCCTATTCTTTATGTTTAAGTCATCAACATAATACCTCATTTGTTTGGAACGCTGCAGAACAATCAATCAAACAATCATTGTCCTCAACGTCAGCAGGTTCTGCTCCAGTGTCTTCATTCATGTAAATATCTTCATTCATTATACTCTCGTACATCCACTCATCGCTGTCCATTCTACCAAAACAAAAAACAATTGAACATACCTTGTAAAAACACATACATGCTAAATAATAACATTTACCAACATTATAATCCCACACAAAAATCATATTCATTAAACAATTAATACAAATGCTTGTGAAACGGTAAAATGACATAATGAATTACTTTTTATAATTAAAATGACCTTAGTTATATTTAAATTTATATTTTTCAATTTAAATTTCCATTTTCCAGAATTTTTTAAAACTTTTTTTCCTGTACGGATTGTACAATCCGTATAGGTTATACGGATTACATAATCCTCAAGACCTATACGGATTGTACAATCCGTATAAGTCCTACGGATTACATAATCCGTACCCCACATGCACCATACAAACGGATTCTTCAATCCGCCAACCTCGCACGAATTATCGGATCCGTATGGGAGAAAAAACACCTACCTCAACGGAAACCTCCGCGCTTCCTCTCCGGCGACGCCAAATCTCCAACAACAGCTCGCAAACCTCCACAAAACTCACTAATGGTGATTCCAACCAATGCAAAGCTAAAAAATGGTGAAAACAAACATCCACACTCTCCGCGATTTCAAGCTGCACCGAAGGTTTATTTTAAGTAACATTTATATATTATTTTCATCCGTTAAGGGCATTTTGGGGATTTTAAAAATATAAAATGGTGTAGGAGAAAACATGATGGTGTATGAAGTTCACCCCTAGTATATTTAATTAAATTCTTCAATAAAATAATTCTCAAAGGCAAGTGCTATTTCCAGTTCCCTTTTTGCTAATTCACTCCCATTTCAATTTTGTTTACCGAAAATACCCTCTTACCAAAAAATCTATTATTGAAATTATTTACACTCCCCTCTACGTGATTTGATTAGGATTTGCACTTCTTTGAGACATCATTACAATTATTGCTGTAAATATACATGTGTATTCTCTCATGGCAGTGGTTAAATAGTACTCGAAAATTATCATATCCTTTGCTGTGCTGGGTTTATGCTACACAGAAACACCCAACCATCATTACGAGGGTATTTTAGATAATCAAATTTAAATGAAGAGTGTATTAGACAAAAGGGGGAGTGGAAATAAAAATTGCCTTTTCTAATCAAATCATCTTAGTTTGTACATTTTCTTTTACTATTTTTTATGTATCACATTTAAATAATATTCTATTTCTATTTATCTATTATTTTAAAAGTTTAAGATAACATTAGTTATTATTTTTTCAATTGCACCGTTATAAAAAAAAGTGGAAGAAATATTAGTTTACGAATATTAAATAAGAAATAAGAAAAATGTAAATAACATATATACTATAAACCATTGATATTGAAAATCTAAAAATGTTTAGATTCTTATTAAAGAAAGAAAAGTGTGAAAGTCATGGAACAGATAACCCAAAAAGTGAAAAATGTAACGAACTTGTGGAAAAAAAAGGTCGTAAAATTATACGAATTACGTCACCAGAGGATATCTCAAATGTCAATTATATTAATTATCATATAGAAGATAAATTATTCCAGACAAAGTTACGAGTACACTATTCAAAGGTTCAAACTTCAAACCTTAATTTTCAACATGTATATGAAAAATTGAAAACATACCGAAGCGAAGAACAGGGCAGAGGCTAGAGAAATTTTATAAAGGAATAAGATACGTACGCAGTGTAGGGTCAATTTTTTTCTTAGAAAAAAAAAAACATATAGGCTATATATGTTTAACAAAAATGGTTGATATTAAGGTGGTAAAAAAAAAGGTTAGAAATTGTTAAGCATACTTATTAAATCAAAATATTAAGTAATAATAATTGACAAATACAAAAAAAGACACGTGAATATAATTTTTATCATGCAGACAAAAATACTTTTTTGAATATCTATATTTTATTTAATTTTAAATTATTGACATTTTGTTTAAAAATAAAAATATTTCATTAAAATTTATTAAGTAGTATAATAATTAAAATAAATAATATACTATTGAAGGAGATATTAAATGAGAAATTTTATTAATATGAGGTAAGAAGAAAAGAAATAATAATAGGTTCTAGAATGCATTGTACTAATATTTCCTGTAATCCTGGATAGTCAGTTACTCTGCATTTTTTTCTGTGCTCTGGCATTGTTATTATTGTGCTCTGTTGTTGTTTTAATCACACTGTCTCTTTTCGTGCATCTATATTCTAGCTCTATTATAACTTTTGGTCTGATTTTTGGTATATTCTCATCGTGTTGTAGTCTTCTTCTTATTTTTAAGCAAAGATAATATTATATATAAACAAAAAGAGGGATATACAAAGTTTCAATCAAGATGTACAGTAAGATACCATACTTAAAAAAAAAAAAAAAAAAAAAAAAAAAAAAAAAAAAAAAAAAAAAAAAAAAAAAAAACAAAAAAAAAAAACAAAACAACAAAAGAATCCCTTCCCTTCCAATATTAATTTGCAAAAGATGTCATCACTCCCATGAAGCTTCAAAAACAGCTCGATGGGTTAACGCACCACGAAGAATAAAACAGTCCCAGCTTGGGTCCTTTCTCATCGTGTTAGCATGCCCTTTATTTTGGTTTTTCTTTTGGTGTGATGGTTCATGGTGTTATCTTGATGGATCTTGGCTTTGTGTATATACCTATGTTGCTTTAACTGCAGTATATTCTTTAATTGGAGCTTATATATGCAAAAAGATTGTCATTAATTGAGTTTAAGAACAAAGTCCCCTTTTTAATGGAGATGATATCCTTTTTATATCCAGCTTTAGTTGGCTTTATTAATTCTGTTACTGTTAGTCTATGTCAGTTAGCTTTGGCTTGGATTGGAGAAGTTTTATCTTTTGTTATGATGGAGATCGAATTTGTATATTAATTAAACATTAATTCTTTCCTGTTTCTTAGCATTTCTTATAACTTAATTGGAGATTACTATATATGATTTTGCATGGGAAGTAGTAGAAGGAGAGATCATAAGTTCAAATTTTTTCATTGGTAAAAATAAATAATTAATATTTATTGATTAAAAAATATATATAAAAATGTTGGCGGGTTTTGTTGTTCTTTAAAAGATTTCTTTCTGAGGCACGTCTTAGGCTTTTAATGCCGAACCGAACAGATGCAATAAAACTTTCACCCAAGATGTTAATTAAGATGAACGCGTGAAAATATTTAAATGAAAGAGACAGAAAAAAAGAGAAATTATTGAAGATAAAAATTCACTCAATTATTATATATGGGGTCTTTCTTTTGTACTGCCCAACAGAGGGAGAACGAAGACGGTACTTAACATCATCTGTCCACCCCAACATTATAATATACTATTCACTGACAAATTGGAGATAATTAATTACTAAATATGACCCCAAATTTAAACACATCTATGAAAAATTAATAGGTAGGTAGACTTTTGCAAGACACAAAAGAGGTGCGGTAATAAAATGATGGACACAGACCCTTGATTTATCTAGTTCTTGGACGAATCCAAAGCCATAATGGTGCTGAGATTCATTGGGTACATATACTCTGAGGTGCCTGACAAAATCTGTTGAACGATTATCCTATTAGCCCTTTCTGATGGATGAAAAGGATCCCAAAACGCATAAATGTCACGGTTAGGGCACAAGTTGGATGCCGGAGTGCACAGTCCAAGACCATTGTAGGGTCCTTGACCGCAACATGCTACTTTTGATGTAACAAATCCTGCATGTTTAACCACGAGCTTTACCATACATATACTACTAGTCTACTACTATATCATAACTCGTTAATGCCACATGCATATCTGTACGTAAACGCATTCCGCTTTTAATGAATTTGTATTTAGTATATCTATATGTTAATATCGTAATGTGTGGACAGCCATGAAGTTCAATATATGAACTATGCATATCATGCAATTCTAAGCACGAGTGATAAAAGAAAATTATAAGGGTTATATGTTATTTGCAAAAAGAAGCACCCTCATTTCCAACAAAAAAATCTGGACAGCGGAGACACTATTGTACATTATTGGTAGCCTAAACAAAGAAAGAAAGGAAAAGGATATCTTCTCCCTCCCCCCATATGATATGCATGGTCCATACCTCTATTAAATATGCATCTACCTAAATTAACTTTATCCCCATTAAGTAGTCCCTTTGCCTTTGTGTACGTGAGTTGCGTGACTTTTATATATTGGATTGGATTGGATGCATGACATGAAGGATACGAATATTATGGAAGAAAAAAAATGATTATTTTTATTTTCTTTTTAATTTAAATTTTAAAAGGGTAGTCATTTCTGTAATATTTACCATATCGTTGAGGGTTACTGATGAAATCAATGTGCATCTGTTGCGTGTTGACTGCAACGAAGACATTGGAACCAATTTCGCTGTTGAGTTGTCTGATAATCTGAACAAGTTGAGGGTTGAACAAGGCTGCGGCTCGCTGTAGCTCAGCTGAGCACTCACCGTTGGTGCTTCGCTGGGCCAATTCCGCTGGAACACAACCCAATGGACCCGTTCCCGTCACCAGCACCCTACGTGCTCCAATTTCGTATAGCCTCTGAATTAATATAATTAATATATATGTTACCATGTCAAGGTACACTTTTATTATCTTTGTTATAATTAATGAATCTTAATTAATTGATACTTACCCTGAGAACTTTCTTATACTCAGAGATGATATACTTGACGTAATCTGGTAAATTGTATTGGCGTGATCTTGCAGAGTAAGGGACCAAGTAATAGTTATTGACAAAGTCGTTGCCTCCAAGAGTGATGAGGACTAATGCTCCATTTATTAAGCGTTCAGTCTGCTCAGGTCCTATCAGAGCACTCACCCTCTGCTGGTATTCTTGCCAGTACTCCAACTGTCTGTATATTCTGATTATGTTTATCTGCAATTGTAACACATACACATATATATAATTCACCAAAAAATTATGATATAGAGTATAAAAATATCACTAGTCGTAATCTATATATCTATATAATAAAAATAATTAAATCGTTATCATCTTAATTACAAAAACAACTATATATGCATCACAACTACGCGGAAAAGTACTATATAGTGATAATTAACATATTATTATAATGAGCATATCATGTGTGATCTAAATATCAGCTATTTTTTTGTATAAATAAATCATTGAATTAAAAATAGTATGCATCTATTCAAATTTAAAAAAAAATATATATGATACATGGATTTATCCAAAAAAAAAAAAACTCTCTAATTAATTAGTGCATGTTTGGAAAATTAGACACTGCTCGTAACTAATAGTAATTGCTTTTATGTTATCTTTAAGGTGATTTTGCTCTGGAGGAACCAAACACGTAAGTAATGTCATGTGACTTACAAATTGGATTCCAGTGTCATTGAGAATTCCAATACCAGCAGAAGCAAAGTTGGCACCAACAAGCAATCTTTCCCCGTTGAGCTCGGGATCTAAATAAGGCAACGTGGATTCGGCCCCAAGTGATTGACCTACACGTAAATAAATATGATAACAACATATATGAGTTAATTAAGCAACGAGTACATTATAGTAATCTTTAATAATTAATAATGAGAAAGAGATCGAATGAGGTTATTATATATATAGTTAGAAAGGGAATTCACGTACTGATGAAGTCAGGAATGTTGTAACCATTAGAGAAACGGCCAGTGGGTCTTCCAGTTGGGAAATCAATGCCATAAGGAGGAGCATCTGCTCGAGCTGAAGTTGCCAAAAAGTTGTTGTTCCCATTATCCACAAGAGAATCCCCAAACACAAAGAACGCACGCTGTGCCTCTGCACCTTTCAACACTAATATTCCCAGAACAATATAAATGTAACACGCATAAACCATACAACTAGCCATGGATCGAGGAAGACGCAATATAATATATCAAGTTATGTAAGTAGAGGAGGAATGAGGAAGGGGAGTGTTATATAATGTGATTTTTGGAATGGAAAAGGTGAATGGCCCACTTTGCAACAGCTAGCTAGTGCAGCTGGTAGGTGTATATATGGGGAAATTATGGCTGTGAGGTCATCATGTCTAAACAAAATCATATATTCACCCATGTGCCTGAGACGAAGATCAAGCTAACCCTGACTAACTGAATGAACTCATATTTGACCCTCTTTTTTGGGTGAAAGTACAGTATTACGGACCAGAAGAATGAAACAACTGACAATTTCGTTCCATTGCCCGGGACACACATTTACCACTTTAATTAAATGAATCGATCCAATTGCCATTTTTTCTATTTTCTACATCTTTTCTTTCCTCTTTCTCCATGCTACGACCAAGTTTTTGTGATAGTTTTACCATCATTTGTTAATTCACAAACCTTTCTTTTATAAAGCAAATTGCCCCTTCGGTAGAGTTTAAATGTGTTTCTGACTCAATTTACCTTAAGAAAATGTAATCATTTACGACTTTTTAACTCGAAGTGTTAACAAACCTACTCTAATATTAAATACCCACTTTTATTTTAACCATCCTCTCATACTTCTGTATATATATCTAACAAAAGATACTTAACTACTATAATTTGTTTAAAATAAATCCCTTGATAGATTATTTTAATGCTACAAGTTTACTCAATCAAATGAGTTATTGTAGTATATGTAGAAAATAATGGAAAAAAAACATTGTACTATTTTTTTATAAACAAAAACTTTTTCATATAAAAAAAAAATTGGGAGAGCTTTTACTCCTACATACTGTCCATGCATTCTAAATTCACGTATTTTAATTTAGTTTGATGGGACGTTGAAATTAATGCTTGTGAAGAAAAAAAGGCATGCAAATATTTCTTGCACACTCCTTTCACAATACCATATTACCATTTCTTACAAATTTTGCTAGAGAAAAAATTTACTCAAACATGTATCTTGAATTTGATTTAAAATTCATAAATACACACAAAGCCGAAAAAAAAATACGCATATGCACGTGTCGTATCATATGAAAATAATTATTTTTGTATATATATATATATATATATATATATATATATATATATATATGAGGGTGTATCATATGCAATGGCGGATCTAGGATCCTGGATCAGTGGGGACAATTTATTTAAAAAATCAAATTTGATAATTATCATTATCATATGGAATAGTTGGATTCAAACACGAAGATAAAAGGTATAAAATATAAAGTTTCAAGATAAATATTTGCATTTTATTAAAATAAGAGGGTGCATTTATTTACTCTTACATGTTAATTGGTAAGGAGGTTCAAATACATAAAATTAGGGGGATTAAAATATAATATTTTTTTGCATTTTATTAAAATAAGATTGTATATTTACTTACTCTTACATATAAACTGATAAAGAGATTCAAATATATAAAATTAGAAGATACAAAATATAAAATTATAAAGTGCAAAATATAATATTTTAGGACAAATACCAGTGATTTTATTGAAAGATCAAGATTAAAATATTTTAAATTCAAATTAAGATTTGTTTAACAATAAAATCTTTAAAAGATCTATCAAACAGGAAATTAAATATCTTAAAGATTTAATTTATTTCATTTAAGAATATTTCAAATTTATTATCACTGTGATGATCGTTTCTGTTACAACTACCACGGTCATCACTGTCAACCACCACCACCATCATGATTGTTGTTATTTTCACTACCACCACCATGATTGCCACCATAATCATAGACTTGTCACCAACATGATATTCGTCGCCAAATTGAATCTTTAAGATATTTGATTTTCTATTTGATAAATCTTTTAGAGATTATATGATTAAATAAAATTTTAATTTAAATTAAAAATATTATAATCTTAACCTTTCATTTTAAACTAATTGACTATTCTCATATTATATATATATATATATATATATACATGCATATCATATGAGAATAATCATTTTATGATAATGAGAATGATTAATCTAAATCATTAGATTAAAAAGAAATTTCAAGATTAAAATATTTTAAATTAAAATTAAAATTTTATTTAACCATAAAATCTCTAAACAATTTACTACATATAAAATCAAATATCTTACATATTTATTTATGTCATTCTAAAATATCTCAAATATGTCACCACCATGATTACGACAACTGACCATTTCCATCACAATTTTCATGGTCACCATACAATCACAGTCAACTGTCACCACCACTATAGTTGTTGTTATCATTATTTCTATTACCACCGTTGTAATCACCGTCATGACCACTGTAACACCCCGTGTGCACCCAGTGTGTTAACATTACTATAATATCAGAATAGCATAAAATAAGCCGCGGAAGCATGCAAGAATCGTATTTCTTGACACATTATGTATGGTATAAAACAGGAACATACATAAAATTCATGACAACTAGTCCATAATGATCCAGGTAATCAAAGCCGAACAAACCTAACAAGACCAGGCAGATATCAACCATATCTACTAAGATATGACAGGAGACAGAAATTACCTTACTCAGCATGGCACACACCATATGGAGCCTCAAAACTCTCGACCCTACTGGTCTTCTCACCAAGGAATCTATCCCAGCTACTAAGATCCATACCTGCAACGTAAACCCCACACGGGGTGAGATAAAATCTCAGTAAGTCCAGGGTTCCTGGAGGTCTTTCCTCCCCCCTGGATCACTATCAGGCACCTAACATCATAATTTAGCTTATCTACAACCATCTTATTCCTCTCATCACCTCTCTATCATACTGTATAATATGCAAGCCTAACGACGTCTGTATAATCAACCTCTGCACTGAGATATCCTATGTCTAATAATAGACTCACTCAAGCTCTCAGATCTTAATCCTCATCTCATATCATAACTATCAGCCATCTCGGCTTTCTCACCACATAACTACTAAAATAAAATCTATTCTGAGAATAGGCTTTCTGTAATCTAATCCAAAGCATGGGGATAATCATCTGACAAGCATAAATCCCCTAGAACCCATTATTTTCTATCTCATATCTGAGGATTTCATCCTATAATCAGCCTTCACGGCTTGCATAAACAAACTACATGCACATAGCAGCCTAGGACAAATAGAGACATTCAACACATGTTGCCTGAGGAATCTCTCAACTCAGGACTTCCACACTGAGAACCTGAATAGGATCATCTGCCAATGCAGGTACATCTACTCAGGACTCGTTCTATCTATGCCTGAATAAGATCATCCACCTACTCGTGGGTACATCTACTCAGGACTTGCCTGATCTATGCCTGAATAGGATCATCCACCTACTCATGGGTACATCTACTCAGGACTTGCCGTCCAATACCTGAATAGGCTCATCCACCTACTCGTGGGTACATCTAATCAGGATTTACATGGACGCCTATGGATTATCCCAAGGAAGATCATCCACTTACTCGTGGGTACATTTCCAAGGGGTCCATAGTCCACTATTGGCCAGACCTAATCTCATAATTAACACAAAGCAAAACCAAGCTCATAATCAACATAAAGCATGACACTCTCATAGTGTCAGTCTAACATCAGGACCAGCAATGCCATAACAGCACTACATCAATACACATAACAACACCATCATGGTGTTACACTATCATAATCATCATCATGCAACATCAAGGTGCCTGGTATTTATACGAATTATCATCCATACATAGCATAACACTCTAGCAGTGTTAGCCTATCATCAGGCACGGAACACTAACACAGTGTTCATCTCATCATTAAATATCAGGGTATATTTCTTATACCCAATACAGCTCAATCATCTATCCTAGTGTTTAACTCCATCAGTTATCATACATATATGTCTTATACACATATAAGACCAACAATATCATGCCTAACACCATCACAATGCTAAAACCATCATTAATAATATCAAAATCAGAACTCAAGACACTAGCATAGTGTTCATACTAACTACAGTATATATAATTCCGTAAATAATGATCCTCAAGCAGAGGAATCACTCCAAGAAACACTGAACTTACCTGGTTAGACTGTGCTTTATCTTCAGCCTTCAACGGGTTGATCTAGGCTGTTGACATCCTCGTGTCCCGCCCTCTTAGAACTGTTAAGAAAGGCTCAATGACTGTCTTTCCAAGCCTCAGCATTCCATGGGCTGTCCTCTTTCCTCTCTGAACTTAGCTTCTCTCATGGATTCTCGAAGGATGGGGTTTTCTCTCAAATCTTGGCTGGAATTAGCTCACTCATGGTTCTAATCATGTTTAGTCGTGTTTAGGTGAGGTATATGGAAGATATGGAGCTCCCATAGCTCAGCCATGGCAGCCTGGCCAGAGGAAGAAGGAGAACAATGTTTTTTTTTTCTCCAAAATCGCGAAATCCCTTTATATAGGGTGCCTACCAGAGGTTTGGCGCGATCCGCGCCACCTCTGACGCTAACCGCGCCACTATGGCGGTGGCTGTGGCGCCAACCGCGCCACCCTGGCGCCATCCGCGCGGGCTGCAAAATCCCTGGCGCCCCCAGCGCCAACTTCCAGAGCTATGGCGCCAGCTTCCAGTGGCCGTGGCGCTATCCGTGCAAATCCTGGCGCCACCCGCGGCAGATTCCAGACATGGTTTTCTCCTGTAAGGCTCTGGCGCTAACCGCGCGGCACCTCGCGCTGACCGCGCCAGAGCTGGGGTATTATAACCACTTTTGTCACCATCAATGTAATCTTTGTTGTTGTTGCCACTAGTGATCACGACAATTACGACGAAAATTAATCAAATATTACATTTTTTTAAGTTATAACACAATCATTTTCATATAATATTCTCTCTCTATATAATCAAATTAGCTTTATGTAATTTTTATCAATTATTACGCTATTTAATTAGATAATACTTGTCTGCAAAAATGTTCCAATTAAACATAATCAAGGCGTTCATCCAAAAGTTTCACCATACTTGCGTTCTCCTGTTGGCTCTGGTAAGCGTGGGCGTGTTATTCTTTTAACCTTGAATTAACGCATATACGAACATATTTAAAAAGATTCTCAAAACTCAAAGTTAAATTGAAAGTTTTTTTCATATATATATATATATATATATATTATTTAATAATTCATTCACATGGATAAAAAAACTGCTTTGTACTTGTGAGGCGGGAGGATACTTGAAAAGAAAAACAGATTAAAACATTTGTTAAAATGTGTATTTTATTTAACTGATGTCGTTGTTTGTGTCATTTGTCCACTTGCAACGAGTCCTCCGACCATTGTTGTCAACATCCTTTAATAGAGAGATCTAATATAAGATATTTTTTGTTAATTTTAATGCTAAAAAGTTCATATTTTAATTTTAATTATGTAGTTGAAGAATCGCCTTACAGATTCAAATAAGAGAACTTTTCCCAAGTTTGCAAATAAATTGATGCTCCTTTCAACAAGTTTCATTATCTATCACTTTCGAGTCGTAATTATCATTATATCATTAATCCTTGTCTTTATTTGATTACTTTTTATATCTTAATTTTTAAATAAAAATAAGAAAATATTAAATTTAAAATATTAATTTTCTTTATTTGAATGGACCTCTTGGACCAACCTAGAATTTTAGATTTTGAGTTTTCTTTATTTTTTTTTATTTTCGTCCTTTATTTTTTTTTATTGTATCATCTTTCACATTTTCACTAATTAGCAGGTATAGGGACCTAATTAATTGAAAAAAGTAATCTAGGATCTAATTAAAATTATTAAATAATTTAGGAACCTATAATTTTTTTATCAGTACAAATAAAAAAACATATATTGAGAGTTTAGGGACTTATAATTTTTTCGATATGTAGAAATAAAAAACATATCGAGAGATTTGTAATAAATGATATATCATATTCAACCAATTAAATTAGACATCATTGATAAGGACTTATAGATTAGTTTAACCTAAAAAAATACTATAAATTTATATTTAAGAAATATGGATAAATTCGAATTACTCTCGCATATTAAATTTTAATGGAGAGAATTAGTTTCATGTTGTTTACTAAGAGGAGTGTTATTAGCAACATACTCTCTAATTAACACATTCTTCTTAACATATTTTTCCGTATTGCTTATTTTTTAAAAAATTATAAAAATTTGAGAGAAAATCATTAAATAAAATGATATTACAATTTTTTTTGTTTTTTTTAACAAATTTCAACGGGTTGTTTAAAACTTAAAAGTACGTGTTATTAACATTTGTCATTGACTAATGATTGACTTATAATACATGTTAGGCAGTGAGATTAAAGTATCTTTTGAAGGAAGAAAAAGGTTCCAGGAGGCCATAATTTCTATTCAACCTCTCTTTGATCAGAATACTAGCTATAAGTATATATAGGTCAAGTTCCCATCTAAATGATTTCAAAGAGTTTCAGAATGTAATATCAACAGTTAATAGAGTCATTGTATTATAATTTTCTAAAATTCGCTCGTAAATAAATTAAAGTTACTTTAAATTCAATTATAACGGTACATACACAAACTAGGACCTTGGTTGTTGTCAATTATTGGAGCACATTAATGAATAGTAAAACAGTGTTTTGATCGCATTATGTGTGGACCGACCGAACGATGGTATACCCGTATACGTGAACTTATAGCAAATTTTAATACATAGAATTACGTTTGCTGCTATAAATACAATTTGAAATTTGTGCCACGTGTTTTGTAAGTTTCTTTTTTTATTTAGTTGTATACAATATATATATATATAAAGGGTCAACTTATATCAAGAATAATTTTTTTTAGAATTATACTTCATCATTGTTATAAATTATTTTCTTATAATTTAAGAGATAAGATTAATAATTTATTATAATTGTTAGATTTTAAGGGAATGAAAAATAAAGATATAGTGTAATGAAAGAATAATAGTTAATCTCTTTGTACCAAGTATCAACACAAGCACTTGTGTGGCTAAAAAAACCGGTCCCAAAGAGGACAAAACACTCATTTACACGAGACATAAGTCGAACTCTTAGGTTTTTTTCCCATCTACACTATTTTGCATTGGTTTATTTCCAATTTAGGTACTTTTATTTTTAATTCCTAAAGTGCATGTCTTTCTTACTATGGTGAGAAGTTGGGATACTTACCCGACTTCTCATCTTGCCTTTTTTTAGTCAGTATTATGAATTTTTTTTAAAGAAAAATTATTGTGTACAATTAGGAAGTTAGGATTTCACTATGCAACTTTGGTACGTTTATTTTTTTAAAATATTTATATTAAAAAAAATATTTTTTAAAAAAATACATTTTGAAATTGTATTTTGAAAAATAATTTGTTTGAATAACAAGAATTATATTGGTAACTTGATTAAATACTTTATTTATATCATAATACATGATATCATAAATGAAATACATAGAGAATAATATTTGTCTAAGAAAAATTATGAAGTTATGTTAGAACAATTTATTCTGTTATGTCCTTATTGTCAGCATATTTCACATTTTTTTTCTAGTATCCTGTTCAATTTCTTTGTCGATTTCAGTCAGAATGTGATTTGTATGTGCAATATGTTCTACAAAATAAATAGTAATGATACATAGTTCATGTGATCGACAGTAACAGATTTACATACAACAATGACGTGAGAGTACGATAAAAAATACATGCACTTTAAGAATTAAAAACAAAAGTGGTGTAGATTGAGAATAAACCAATGCAAAGTGATATAGATGAGATATAAACCCTCAATCTCTTCCTTCCTTCATATTTTAAAGACTTAAAAGTTACAAACACTAGAAAAAATTGCTTTTATCCTTATTTCCTTTTGTTTAGAATCCTTCCTCTTATTTTCCATCAACTGAATATGGTTGGATTTTTTTGGATTATAACACATGGATTAAAAACAATCCATTAATTAATCAATTTAGGATCTATTAAATATTTTATTGTTTTATTACAAAGAAAAATTGAATTAAATAATGTTTCTTAGCAGAAATATTCAAACAAAATTTATTAAAATCATCTATCCAAACAACAATTGTTATATTAAAATAATTTTTCTGTAAATATTTTTTGGATTTATTGTTTTTTGGTTCTTAAATTTTTTAACAGTGACGTTGATAACTCAATAATTTGTCATGTCATTAGGTAATTTAACAATATAATTAAGTGTGTATTTTGTAAACTGTATTTTTAATCTATTGTTAACTAGTTTGAAATATTCAAATATTCTAAACAAATGATGGGTTAAAAATAAAATTTACTAAAAAAGTTACATGACACTCACAAATTCATTAATGATGTCAAAAATCACTTTTTTTTAGAAGCCAAACAAATCTTATTCAAAAACTGCTTAAACACGAGGAGTGTAAAACCAGACTAAACAAATTACAGTGAGTGAATGTTATAGCAGTATATAGATGTAACACGACGGAAACAACATCAAAACAACTAGAAAAATCAATAATAATGACATGACACATCTTAATTATGCATGACCCAACAAATTATTTAGTTGTCAACGTAATTTTTACGTCATTATTTGATGTTTTTTAAAAATATATAGGAAAATGTTTAAGAATTTTGACCAATCTAAATTTATAATAGGGAGTAAATATGGAAATCCAAAAAAGTTTAAAGAAAGAAAAATAGTAAATCCATATTTTTAAGGTTAAAATATATTTTTTTTGTCTCTATAAATATTGATATGTTAAAAAATTCATCTTTATGAAATTTTCAATATATTTTTTGTCATTACAAAATATAAATGTGTAATATTTTTACTTAGAATTGGATTTAGAAGATTTAATTCTATATGTTAATGTCAACAAGTACACAGGTCAAATTCTAATTGATATGTGATAAGAATATGACATTGACAAGTAGAATCGAATATTCTGAATTCAGTTCTTAGTTTAAATATTACACATTCACGTTTTACAATCATGAAAAATATTTCAAAATTTTGTACAGATACATTAAGATACATTATGCACATTTTGATATTTATAGGAACGAAAAATATATTTATGACTGAAATCAATTTTCAAAAAAAAAAAACAGTTTCATTAGAATGATAAGATATAATGTAAACACACATTAACTACCTGACTTGAGCTAGATAAGTCAAATATCTAATGTGTAGCATCTAGATACTGTCATACTGGTAACTGTAAACAACAAGAAACACACAAATATCCTTTAAGTAACTAGCTGGCATGATATTTTTCTCGCCTCCCTTCTCCTTCTCCGGGGCTACCTTAAAATGTCATTTTGTTTTTCGGAAATTAAATCAATTCATCATAAATAGAAGGCCCATACACAGTAACAGGGAGGAGAACACCCCCTACTTTTTGGATGCTTTAGAAGATTGATGATGATTATACTACAAGGACCACTTTATTTGGTAAATATATGATTAAAATAAGAATAACAATATATGAGCTGTATAGACTTTAAAATACCAACTACTTTTACACCTAATATCCTCGACATCACATAATTTGGCTGGAGAAACAGTTCAACTAACATCCCCTTCTCTCATGACAAAGTGTTAATTTTATCTATAATTGATTCCGGTAAGATACTTCAACAAACATTGCAGGCTATTCAATTCCAACCCAATTAAGTCCTAAACTTGGTCTGAAACTCGACTCTCCCACTTCCACAAACCTATAGCTGTTTTCCCTCTTCAGTCTAGTAATTAAGAAACAGCACAATTGAAGTAATTCACATTTGATCTATACATTTTCTTAGAAATAAAAAAAAAATACTAAAGTTACTCTATAATTTCTGGTTGGCTTTTAGTATTATTATTTTGCTTTGTTTTCTAAAACATAGATCAAGGTCAAAATTCCAATTAGTTAAATTAATTAATTTACTCCGTATACCGCATTCGGAGGCTGCGTTAATGTTACACAATAAGAGACTAATGAGTAGCGCACCTTGGCCCCTATGTATTTATTTCAGCAATGTTCTTAGTTGCCGTCTTCTAAGGTTGGTGCATTATTTAAATGCATTTGGATGTGCTTTGATACCCTCACTTTTTTGTGCTGACTGAGCCTACATGCCCTACATATGTACACATAGCTTTCAAGACGTACAAATGCACTGTTCTGAATATTAGGGTATTGAAAGCGTGACTGCTAACAATCCTATTTTTTAATATTTCAGAATCTTCCATCTATTCATCATGTTCATTATTTCATCATCGTTTAGCTAGACAACTATATAACTATACAAGTAAAAACAAGCTAGATGATCCCTCGAAGACAAGTCAACAGTCTTTGTTTTTAATTAGATTAAAGTTGTGAAAGTAAATGCAATGAATACTAGCTTTTATAGTACAAACATATTTTTCCAAGTTCTTTGAACTTAAAGTTTGGGGAATACATACGCATGTTTTTAATAACTCTGTTTTAATAAGCTTCATTAATAATTTTATGTTTGTATCTAACATGTTATGTATCTAACATTTGTTATAATAGAGTTTGTATTGACAAATCTCCCTTACAAATAAATTTTTATTTTTGGGTACGTACAAAGACAAACACACTAATATCTAACTTCTTTTGACGTTCTCATTAATTATTGTGAATTTAAATTCTCTCCCTGACAATATTAACGCAATTGTCTATTGCCCATTAACTGCTCGATTTTTTTTTGAAGTCTTTGAAAATGTTTCATGCATAATTACAAACATCACAATCATTTGATCGAATCCAGTTACGTTTACCAAACTAGTAATTAAATCCAGAAATACTGCTTATCCTCCTCCCTGAAAAAGAAGATTTGCGCCCAATGTAAGCAAAGGAATCGAGAACATTTTATTTCTGATGACAGACCAAAATTACTTCCAAGAGAACAATAATAATTGGAGGGACAAACCAGTACATAATAATTGACTTTGCAGCACACTAGCTAGGGGATTATCATGAGAAGATGAAATAAACTTAATTAGGGGATACACACATAAATAGAATACGACCAACTACACTTAATTATGTCTTGTGACTTGCGAGAGAAATCGAAAAACGAAGGAAGGTTATTGTAGATGATGCATTGATCAAGTCTTGGAATCGATGGCCATGATAGTGCTGAGATTCATGGGGTGCATGTACTCAGGAGTGTTACTTTATACACTATAAGTTTTTCTTCATACACTATATAGCTACAGTGAAAATCCGAAATTGCCCTTCACTTTGTTTTTTATTATGTTGTCGGGATATAGTGTATATACTACGGATCAATGGATCCGGTAGTTGACGGATCAATGAATCCGTGTATATTCGACGGATTGAATAATCCGTAGTTAGGCCTAA
>PYAF01004908.1:1015402-1026949 GCA_007407185.1 Glycine tomentella
AAGGCCTAACTACGGATTATTCAATCCGTCGAATATACACGGATTCATTGATCCGTCAACTACCGGATCCATTGATCCGTAGTATATACACTATATCCCGACAACATAATAAAAAACAAAGTGAAGGGCAATTTCGGATTTCCACTGTAGCTATATAGTGTATGAAGAAAAACTTATAGTGTATAAAGTAACACTCTGTACTCAGTGGTGCCTCTTAGGATCTGTTGGACTATGATTCGACTAGCTTTCTCAGATGGATGGAATGGATCCCAAAACGCGTAAAGGTCTCTGTTCGGACACAAGTTTGAGGCCGGTGTGCAGAGTCCAACCCCGTTGTATGGCCCTTGCCCACAACAAGCTATCTTCGATGTAACAAACCCTGTCAGCCCAATTACATTTTAGACCTAGCAATTTTTTTTGTGGGATAAAAAATAATGATTGGGCTTCATATCCTCATCCTCATACACATGTATATTAAGTAGTATCAAATTTAAAATTTTATAATTACACTAAATCACACTCCTTAATATTTCTAAATACTAATATGTATTTGTTAAATCACATGGATCATTCTGTTTAGTTGAAAAGGAGGAAGTGGAAGGAAAAGGAAGGAAACTGTTTATTTATGGGGGATTTCAAATTTGTCTTTCCTTCCACTTTTTCTTTATTTCAAATTCTTAAGTTTTTCTGTCTTTCTTTCATTTCTTTCCACCCAAACCAAATGAGTTATTAAGAAAATAAAATGAACTATCTATTTCTTCATGCAGGATCAAAAAACTTAATGATAACAATAAAATTAATATTATTTAATATAATACTAATATACACAAACCATAATTTCTATCAATTATGTAATCATATTGTATACTTTGTACTCACGTGAGAAAGATTTTAGGAAATTGATAAAAAAAAATTTTAAAAATCTTGTCGTATTTCATTCTTAAATTTAAAAATGAAAACAATGTTTATATGCTATTGTATTTTTTTTTTCAGCATATGCTATAAAATTTATATGAACAAAATTAAACAATGTCATGCATGGGTGCCTGTCATCTCATAATCATCACTTGACTGCTAAAGAAAAACGGAGAAAAATTAGGACCAATACTATAGATTGTGAGTGTAACATAAATTAAAAACATAGTGCTACTAATTTTGAAATTTGAAATTTGAAAGCTGGTCCAAATGTTGCATGGTGGAATTAATATTCATACCATAAGCTCGAGGGTTGGAAACGAAATCCATGTGCATGCGTTGGGCATTAGCAGCAATGAAAACGTCAGCACCAAGTTCTTGATTTAGTCCGTTTAACATTTGAACGAGTTGGGGATTGAATAAGGATGCAGCTCTCTGAAGTTCCACGTCGCAATCACCAGTTCTGCTTCTCGTCGCTAATTCCGCAGGAACACACCCCATTGGTCCTGTACCCGTTACAAGAACCCTACGAGCACCCAAATCATAAAGCCTCTGCAATAGTTTTCGATTAAAGTATTTTGTTAATTAGCTCGTATATATATATTTTCTACATGGAGGAAATAATTAAGCAAGTTGAAGGTGAGTATATATGTACATTAGGGAGAAATAATCTAATATATAGTTTATGTGGGATATAATATAATTATATCATGTAGGTAGATATATAACATTGCAATGTGTCATAAATAACACATTGAATAATATGATGCTCGAAAGTGAGAAATGAATTTGGTATCCCTCACCAACCAAAACATATACATGTGTCTTTTGCATTAATTACACACATTCCTTCACTGACAGTAACACTGGTACGTACATTCAGCAGAACATTCTCAAAAGCAGGACTTTTGACCATTATTCTGCGATTCACAAATATTTTTAAATTGATGATGTATCTTGATTGTAAAACATAGGCATTATTTATATATGCCTGCTGGACCTTATCCTATGTTTTTTAAATTCCTCAACAAACTGCAATATTATGGAGATTAATCATATACAAGATAGGGACTACTTGATTCAAAGATAGTAATTATTGAGTTTGGAAAAGAATGCATATATACCCTTAGAACTTTGCGGTACTCAGATATGAGATAGCGCACATAGTCAGGGAGAGAAAATTGGCGAGATCTTGCCGAATAGGGCACCAAGTAGTAATTGTTGACAAAATCATTGCCTCCAAGAGTGATGAGGACGAGTGCTCTGTTTACTAGGTTCCTGGTTCCCTCTGCACCAATGTGTAAACTTAACCTTTCCTGATACTCGTGGAATAGCTTCAGTTGCTTCTGAATGTGGATAATGTTCAACTGCCAAACGAATCATACACACCATACTAGTTAACATGAATTGATTTTATGTATGTAACCGATATGTGCACTCTAAATTGCACTATGTTCTCAACATATAAAGTTTGGATTGCAATAGAATTAACAATTCTTAGTACTATATATGCTTACAAATTGAATTCCAGTATCATTGAGAATGCCAATTCCAGCGGATGCAAAATTGGCACCAATTAAGAGCTTCTCTCCAACTAGTAGCGGGCTCAAATAGGGCAGTGTAGGCTCTAAGCCAAGCTCCAAACCTGTAATTAACATATGAATTGCACAACCCCATATATGAAAAAATTAATACCCAAGAGCCAATGCAAGCCTAGTTATGGCCATGCATGCAAATTATATATAGAAAAAAAATAGGCACGGATGAAAAAAGTATATATCATCATTCATTAGTAAAAAGATGTTGATTTTATTTGGTAATATGTGACAAAGGAACTCATACTGATTAAGTCAGGGATGTTTAGGCCATTAGAGAAGCGTCCAGTGGGTCTGTGTGTTGGGTAGTCAATGCCATAGGGTGGAGCGTCTGCTCTGGCTGTGGTTGCCAAGAAATCATTGTTACCACTATCCACGAGTGAATCACCAAATACGAAGAAAGCCCTTGTTGATTGAGCCGAAACAGAACCTAGTGCAACAACAAAGCTTATTACTAAACAATAGCCAAACACCAAAACACTAGTCATGGCTGCAAAACAGGATTGACCACTACTGTTGATTGTGTATGAATATGATTCTCTTAGGTATGATAACTCGTGGCATACATGAAGCAATTGGAAGGGCTATATATATATATGTATGTATGTATGTAAAGCTTGAGAGGTTAATTTATCTTTGCAAACCACATTCATAAATGTTTTGTTCTAGCTAGCTACCACCTCTTCAGAGTTAAAGCAGACCGCCGAATCAAGAAGAAGCAAGTACATCAAGTTAATTGCTGTAGTGAGTGATCTTAGCAGAAGAGGAACCCTTCCCTCAATTTCAACATCCAAAACCAGCATTAGTAATTTCTAGCCGCCTATGTAGACAGGTTAAAAATATTGAGATTCATTCTTCCTAGCTCAAAATTAAACCACTAGTAAACATTCAGGTTAAATATTTTTACCTTCAGACATAATTGCTTGACTACGGTATTTATGATGGGGATAAAGAGAGATTTATACCAACAAGTCATGAGTAACCATAAAAATGAATTTGATACCACACTTTAATCCAAAATTTTAAAATTCAGATTTATAGGTTTTTCCTTCACTTATATGATATTCAATCTTTTTATTCCTATGATAGGGGACTTCACCTTACACTTGTAGTGCAACATGCATCCTCCTCATGTGTAAATAAAACTTTAGAAGAAACAATCCGTACATTGGTTGCATTGCATGTTATCAAAGTTGGCGGTTAACATATCAATTGACCAACATGTTGGGTCAGCGGAACTACGTTAATTAGGAGTTACGAAACTTCATTTAGTATTCGCTATTTCGAAAATGACAAAGAGTGAGAAACAAATCTCTTATCTCCTTAATTTCCAACTAATCGCAAAAAAAAATTACGTAGCAAGGGAGAGGTGTAACTCTTTTGAGTCTTTTCCTAAGTGAGAAATGGAATCGAAGAGTGGGACAGATCGACGAAAAACCCATTAATGTGAGAATGAGAAAGTAGCTAGTTAACATAGGGGTAGATCCAAAAACAGTTAACGTCAAATTGTGTGTTATATTAAAAACAAGAACTATTTCAGGAAGATCGAATACTAGAGTTATGCTCTGTCAACTTTATTGTCTATCTAGTTCTGGAACTAGTTTGATGCGCATCCTTTGAAACTGACCACTAGGTTATGATTGCATGATACTTCTAATTAATTCGTCTCACCATCAACTTCAGTGTCCTATTTCAAAATCGCAATCGATCTACTTCCAAGTCCATCAATGATCTTTGGATTAATAGAAACTCAAATAGCTAGCATTAACTCCTTCATTAGTTTGATCAGAAATACTACTACAATCACTAGAATTGGGCAATTGGGCATTTGGGCTAGAGGATTAATTTTTGGTAGTTTGTGTCAAATCATAGGCTAAAATTAATCAAATATTGACCAAGTCGCTTTACTTGTAGTTTAGTCTAACAACAAATATATATCAGACATGCCTAAAGGGGAACCCCGAGTTGTTTTAAGCACCGCAAACTCAGACAGATATAGAAGAAGATTAATTAAATGAATAAAATGACACAGAAAGAGATGTACTATAGAGTTAGACAGGAATATGTTCTCAGATATATTTCAGTACATTCATGACTAATCATTGATGTTTTTCTGTTAAACTATCCTGTCACTCGTATCTTGGTTGATTTAAAACTAAAACGAACAAAAAAATGGTCAATAATATGCACTTTTGAGCTAAACCAGAAACAAAGAAATAGCGAGGTGTTTTCCTTAAATAAGGGTGGGGACGAAAGCAGACAGATGTACACGTGATCCACATAAATAGGGTGGCGTTCGGTCTCAGCTACCCTCCTCTCCTTTTAAATGGTACAAGGCTTATCCAGTTCCAATTTCTTTAGGCCTTTGTTTGGAAGTTTAGACTTTGTTTGGAAGTTTAGGCTTTGTTTGGAAGAGGGATTTTAGAGGGGAAAGAAGGGAAAGAAAAGGTTTAAGTAGTAATATCTCTTTATTTGAGAGTTTTAATTTTTGAGAAAAAAAATTTGAAAATTTTTAAAACTCTTCTAAATTCCTTCAAAGCCTAAAAATTACTATCCCCCTATTGGAGAATTTTATAAGGAAAAGTAACTAAAATTATTATTCTACCCTAGCCAGTATTAATAAAATTACTATCATACTCTAACCAGTATTAATAAAACACCAAAATGCAAACAAAATTGTAAAAGTATCTTATTAACTCTCTATTTCTCTCTTTTAATATATTTTTAACTTCTAAATAAGGAGGAAATAACTTTCCTCATTTTCCTCTCTTTCCTTCTTCCATTCCTCTCTCAACTCCCAAACAAAGCCTTAAGATGCTTCATTGTGAGGAATTTTTATCTTAAGAATGTTAAATTATTATATATAATAGATATAAATAATTTAGTAAAATATTTTTTATTTTTTTAATAAAACCTCTTGACGATCAAGACAATTTTAGTTCTAAATATGATGATATATGTAACATAGCATAATTATAATAATACATACATGTATAATAATAATTTAAAAAAAATATATGAAAATCTAGTAAATATTTATCTTTATTTCTTTTCTATGTTTAAATTTCAACTTTCTAAGTTGTGACTCAATCAATAAAGTGAACTTCAAGGATTTAGACCCTTTTAATTTTTCTCTCCATTTCTTCCATTATTAATTAAGCTTGCAAAAAAAATGTCACTTTTCATAAATTGTTCATCATTTTCAATTGATTTCTTTTTCTGAAAGCTTATAAAAATGAAGAAGAAAAAAAATAAAGGAAATGGAATAAGGAAAAAAATATAGAGGATCCATTTTTAAACTTCATAGACTATTAGAGATGCACCACTATCACAATTGATCTAAAATATATATTGTAATGTTTATAATGCTTTCTAATTATGTTTATATTGTTTTATAATATATATAGAGAGAGAGACAATATTTTAATAAAACTTTAGTTGTATTTTTAATCAATACATTTTTTATAGTTAATTAAAAATACAGGTAACATATATAAGTCTAGGGACTTGATCGTAGTCAACAGATAAGAACACAGACATTAAAGTTACCACAAATGTGGATCTAATCTAACCTTAAGTTCAAGTTTTTTTTTATAAAAAATATGGAGACAAATATATTATATTTATCTATTAAGACTTTACCAATTAATATTATCATCCTTAAAGTTGAATTTCAAAAAGAGTTAAACTTTCAATATTCACTTGAGTTCCACTATTATACACCCCTTCCCCAAGGATGGCCTGGTGTTCCTAACCCATGTGAAAACATTCCATATAAACGATACTCTCAAAAGTACTAATACGAGTAAAAAGACCAAAATGAAAGAGTGTAAAAGGAAAGTTATTTTGCAATTCCTCTCTTATATTCGGACTTATATTTTTATTTGAACTTATGCTTTGAGGTGTTATAATTTTATTTATACTTTGGATTTTATGTTTATTTATACTTAAGAGATACTTATTTTATGTTTAATTATGTTGTATTAATATTTCTTTTTACTCTTGAAATATCCATGGATATAAAAAAAAATCACGAATATTCTTCAAAGTGCTAATGGATGGATAACATGTAAGAATTTTCTCCTGTTTAATATTTTCTCTTTTTAGAAAACCGGGTAAAAATTGTTGTTGGTGGAAATTGAATCTTGGACCCCTTAATTATTAAAAATAGACATTACCATGTTTTCAATATTAAACATATGCTGCAGTAATTAATATTTGAGACTCCTTATTTTTTGGAGTCGATACCTTGCATGGTCCCAGAACCGCTCATGTCCATTGTTACTATCATTCTTACTTATACACGTGGTTGGATTCAACAAAACAATGAACATTGAAAGTATGTAAACAATACATAAAGGGATTTTCAAATATTTTCAAGTTAACTTAACCCAAAAAATAAAATAGATGAATTCTAATTAACAGCATATTGTTTACATGTATACACACATACGTCCGTAGCCGGTAGGGATTCACTTGTAGGATCATCAAACTTGTGTTCATCTTGAGCAAGGATTACAGACAACAATCTGACACCATAGATCAATTTGAATCAAGTTAAGGTCATGGACTCATGAAACATACATAATATAATACTTAAAAAATGATCACTTGTATGACACTCGGCCGGGTAACTATGTTCGCATTGCTCCCCCTAAACATGAAGTTGCATAGACCAAAACATATAAACCAGATTTTTTTTTTTTTTTTTGCTGCACATATAAACCAGAAAGAAATATGCCTACATTTAACAAACTACATAAACTCGTATTTAAACATGTCAATTTACATACCATTTTGTAATGCTTGATTTGTGGATAAATAAATTTAAATTGGTTAAATTTAGCAAATCCATATGTTTACCTACCTGGAATGAGTCAACAACTTGCATAAAATAACCTCGGTGTAGTCAGCAATTCACCTCAAATACATATCCATATTCATCTATTACCAATCGAGTCTTTTTTACAAAAGAAACATTTATATTTGATCTTTATCACCCCACATATGTGTGAGATGGTGTGACTGGTACTAACATGTATCAAGCATTTTTTTTTTTTTGCATATTAATTGTAAATAAAGTTTTCCAGTGGAATAAAGTATATATGAATTTACGATAAGGTTTGCGTGGAACAAGTTTTGGTAAATTCCTAGTACATCTCATATACCTAAGTATCACACTTCAAGTTTCAATTTCAAGCCCAAACAGTTTTTGGGCTTAGCCTCTACCCACAAATTATCTGACCCAATTCACCCAAACGATACATAGCTCACAAGATACAATTCCTAAACTGGGACATTCAATGACAATGAACTTTCCTTTCTCTATTTTTCCTCCCTCAAAGTAGAGCTTAGAGAGAAAAAAAATCATAGAAATCCCGTGGTTTCAAATAATTTGTAATAATATAGCTTAAACAATCAATATATAACACAAAATCTAGTGCAGAATGTATGCCACGACCCTACTAAAAGGAAGAAGATAATAATTAGCTAGGTCCTTGAAGTTGAATCCAAAAGCAACACGGTACTGAGATTCATTGGGTGCATGTATTTGGAGTCTCCAATCATGAATGTGTCCACAATCAATCTGTTTGCTCTCTCACTTGGATGGAAGGGGTCCCAAAATGCAAATACATCTCTGTTTGGGCACAGGTTAGACGCCGGAGTACACAGTCCAATCCCATTGTAAGGTCCTTGACCACAGCATGCAACTTTTGATGTGATAAAACCTGCATGCATGTGAATTATAAAGAGGGTAATTAATGCGTTCAAATTTAATATAGCTAGCTACCACGCTTCACGTTCCCAAGTTACTAAACCGACAGAAACTGTTTGTTTAAAATTGCCTCAGTATAAAATGATACTATGTATATCTAAGTATAAAAATATTAATATGCTATAGTTATAATATGTCATGTGTTATTTAAGCGAGCCTGATATAATTTGTCATTACTGCGTAGTCAGTACATAAGAATTTTTCATACAAGGAGTGAAACAGTGTTTGTGAGAAGCTACAAATTCCAACTTCTAGTTTAACGTCCGTTTGGAGGGTTTTAAATTAAACGTTAAAACAAACGTACTCTATATCTCCATTGGTGAATACTGAATAACGTACCTAAATGTGGGAGGTTGGCGGTTGGCCTTCTGAAGAAGGGCCCAAAGACTTAAATAACTAAAATAGGTAGTGTAAGAACCAATACACAGCTCAGATATAAGAGGAATCATCTCACCCCAAAAGCTATTGTGCGAAAACACACCAATGATACTACGTCTTACAATTGTTATCTGCCTTCCTTGTTTATGGACCACACTCCTCTACGTGTTTGCTCTGAAAAGCACTTGAAAAAGTACAATACTCGGCACATATCAACAAGGATGTGCAGAGTTTGACATAGGATTTTTAATATGGATCCTATATTGCATACCCCTAGTATCTGCATAAAATATGGATAACAATAATGATATATTTATGTCTTGTGTATTTTACTATTTTTAACTGTCTAATTTTAATTAAATTTTAAGAATAAATTATTGGTGGCTCTGTAGCATTAAGCCAACAACCATAACAAATTCAGAAATTAAAACATATAGAACAACCATATCTAATTAAATGCTGCAAAACAGAGATTGTACATATATACATACCGTACGCTTGTGGGTTACTAATAAAATCCATATTGGATTCGAAAGCATTGGCTGAAATGAAGACATCTGACCCAATTTCAGAGTTGAGTTGATTCACCAACTGAACGAGTTGTGGATTGAACAAAGCAGAAGCTTCTTGCAGCTCTGCTGCACACTCTCCATTTCTGCTATGCTGCGCCAGTTCTGCAGGCACGCAACCTAAAGGTCCCGTTCCAGTCACCAAAACTCGCCTTGCTCCCAATTCATAAAGTCTCTGCATCCACTTAATTAATTAACATAACAATAACAATAGTACTACATACATAGCAATAATTATTGGTGCTGAATAGTCGGCCTGCTTAAAAAAGGTAGTAAGGTACAAGACACATTTATAGTACGTTAGCCCACATGCTTCCTATCTACTCAATGTTTATTTGGTTTTCCACATATCTCCTCCTTCGGAATTAATCATGTTCGAGACCCGATCAGACACTAAATATGAACAACTCTCCAAACAGGAAGTCAAAGCTTAGTTCCCCACGTTGTGGAAGACTAGTTCTTTCCACTAGACCCCAACTCCCCTTATTGCTACTCAATGTTTATAAATCCGTAGAATGAATGTTCAATTGGCTTCTAACAACCCCTAATGTCGCACCATAACTCTACTTGCTTCCCACAGGCATGCACAAATCATACTATCATAAAATGATTCATTTCATATCTATATTATTACACTATGAAGTTCCTACCATTTCCTAATGTCAATAACTAATTAGGGTTTGAAATGTGATAGAAAACTATATTTCATTTTTTAAAATTCAAGATTCGAATTCATTAAGACTATGTAGGTAAAACACCACTCAACTTGCTATATCTGTTGTTGAACTCGTGTCTTGTCCAACCCAGGTACAGCAAGTTTTTTTCTGAGACAATTAATCAACGGTTTCCACTATTTGACAGAGTTGGATGCGTATTTACCCAAGAATCACCAACGCTATTACTAGCTAGTACCACAAATGAATCCTAACAGTTATCTTTTAGGTGCGCGCTGGTTGTAATTTTAAGGCATATCGTATTATAGTATATTACGTATTACGCTTTCGAAAGTTATAATCTCCACAATATTATTATTGGGTAATTTATAAATGAACATGTTCGGTGGGTCGGACTTATGAAAAGTCACATAATATATAGTAATATTATTATGAAAAAGCAAACACATCCACTACTCACTCCTCACTATATGAATAAAGATCAAATAAACACATAATGTTATTTTCTCAAAAAGCAATGGCTAAAAATATTTTTTTCAAGTTTATATCAAATATAAAAACTTCATATTTCAAATTACATTTTTTTTCTTAAAAATAACTTGATGAACCTTAAAAGTTAAAACAAACACACTCTTAAGATTAATAGGAAGATAACGGGGAAAAACACACCAAAATGCGCGTGCACACGTGTGAATTTTTTTTTTTTTTTGAATTTTTAAGACTATGTTTTGGATTAAAGTTTGAAAAATATTTTCTCAAATATCAATGCACAATTGTGAATTCTAATTCACAAAATGAAGAATGAAATTTTTTTTTGTTTTGAATGAAAGTGCTTTTGACTTCTTCCAACTTTAATCCAAATTAAGAAAACTTTTAATGTTTAATACTGTTTTAATTTATTAAAATTAATATATTTTTTAATTATGAAAATCATGTTCACGTCATTTTTTATTATCATTTATAATCATAAAAAGGGAATTTGTTAATTAATTATTTTCTTTGCAAATATTCAAATAAAGATAGTGTGATATTTTTATAATTATTTGTAAAAAAAATGAACATGACTTATTCCCAATCTATATATACATTTTTCAAAGGAAAAATATACTTGAACGCTTAAAATATTATTTAACACTAATGAGAGAAAGAAAAAAAATATTGACATGATGATAGATGATATAATATGATAGGAAGAGAAAAATAGAAAGAAAAAAATAGATATATTAATGAGGTGTTTAAATATTATTGTTCTTGTTCAAATTGTTCCTTTGCCTAAAGCTGTTGACTAATCTTTTGGATGGTTCATCAATTTTGTGTATATATGGTTATATGCATGGCAAACGTACCCTTAGCCAAAATTTAAAAAGGGATAATACTATTAATACTATAATAACAGCAACAGAAAAAGAAGTGAAGGATAGCAATACCACAAGAATTTTGCGGGCTAATTTTTCAAAAAAATACAATTTTAATCAATAATTAGCAAAAGGGGGCGATTTGGGCAATATTTAGCATTTTGGGGCAACCAAACACGCCTGGCTAGGGCGTGTTTAAACACGCCTAGCTGGGGCGTGTTAGGGTTGCCTGTGCCTATATATTGCCCTGAAAGCGACATTTGGTCCTTCGCGCCTTCTCTCTAG